>JAQIXT010000788.1:0-24243 GCA_034700445.1 Stenotaenia linearis | reverse complement strand
TTTTTCTAATTTTTTTTCTTAATTTTTCTAATTTTTTTTCTTAATTTTTCTAATTTTTTTTCTTAATTTTTCTAATTATTTTCTTAATTTTTTTAATTTTTTTCTTAATTTTTCTAATTTTTTTTCTTAGTTTTTCTAATTTCTTTTCTTAATTTTTCTAATTTTTTTCTCAATTTTTTTAATTTTTTTCTCTAGTTTTTTTAAATTTTTTTTCTCAATTTTCCTAATTTTTTTCTTAATTTTTCTTATTTTTTTCTCAATTTTTATTTTTCTAATTTTTTTTCTTCAATTTTTCCAATTTTTTTCCAATTTTTCCAATTTTTTTCCCAATTTTTCCAATTTTTTTTCCAATTTTTCTGATATTTTTTTCAAACTTTAATTTTTTCTAATTTTTTTCTCAATTTTTCTTAATTTTTTTCTCAATTTTTTTTCTTAATTTTTCTTAATTTTTTTCTCAATTTTTTTTCTTAATTTTTCTAATTTTTTCTCAAATTTTAAAATTTTTTATCTCAATTTTACTCAATTTTTCTAATTTTTTTCCCCAATTTTCCTAATTTTTCTCGTGAAATCATCCGTTTGGACCATTTCTGGTCACATTTCGCAAATTCTGAGTTGACCATTTGACCATTCCAATCAGAAGGGTCAAATTAGTCTAGTTGACTACTTTTTTTTACCCTTTTTCGGACGTTTTCCCATCAATTCGGACCTTGATTGTGTCACCGGTAAATGTGTTCATCACATGCCGCGTTTGATTGAGTGCGGTCGGCATGCTTTCTACGATTTTCCTGTCGATTCGTACCTTGAAAGGTTCGACGGAGATCTCGGTCATATCATGCCGCGATTGGTCCACCTTGATCGGCATGATATTTTTGCTGTTGCCGTCGATATGGCAACTTGGATGAAATGCATTTAACGAAACCTTAAAATCGCTGTAGCGATTGAATGGTAACTCCGATCGTTTTGAACTTTTTTTTAATGGAAAGAGCATGAAAAATTGTATCTAGTAGCCTATAATGATCAGATGGAAAAAATTTCTTACCTTGATGTTGAACGAATAAAGTGTTTAAGCGTGCTAAGCTACAAAGACCTGTCCACACACACATCGGAATGAAATTTTAGCCATCCGATTATGAAACCAACTTAATCTGATGCAAAATTTCACGAGGATTCTGAATATCTAGTCAGATTTGTGATTATATAAACAGAAAGTACATTTTTGTGCCTTTTTAGAGTTAGAGTGAGGCAGCCTTTTTATAAAAATGTGTGTTGACCAGTCACAGCCCGGACAGACAATTGTTTAACTGTCCTGACCAATCACAGCCCGGACAGACAAAAAATTGCACACAGACAGAGTCATAAGAGAATTATATATACTAGCCGGTACCCGTGGAAACTTCCACGGATATAACAAATTTAAAAATAATGCAAGTTATGCAAAATAAGTCTAGTTATGACAACTCTACAAATAAAATGTATACAAATAGTAAAAATAAATATTACAAAATCTTATCACATTCAAAAACTCACTCCACCTTTGGTGCCCCACCTGTAGAATCCCAGTCTGCCCGTTGAATCCCACAAACTGTCCATGGAACCCCACTCTTCCCATGAAGCCCCACTCTTTCCGTAGAACCTCCACTCTTCCCATAGAACCCAACTCTTCCTGTGGAACCCCACTCTTCCCATGGAACTCTCCTCTTCCCGTGGAACCCCATTCTTCCCGTGGAATCCCACTTTGCCCGTGGAATCCTACTCTGCCTGTAGAACCCCACAAACTCTCCATGGAACTCCACTCTTCCCATGGAACTCCACTTTGTCCATGGGATCCCACTCTGTCCATGGAAATCCCGTGGAACTCCACTCTGCCTGTGGAACTCCAAAAACTCTCCATGGAACTCCACTCTTCCCGTGGAACTCCACTCTATCCATGGGATCCCACTCTGTCCATGGAACCCCACTCTTCCCGTGGAACTCCACTCTTTCCATGGAACTCCACTCTGCCCGTGGAACTCCACTCTTTCCGTGGAACCCCACTCTTACCGTGCAATGCCACTCTGTCCATGGGATCCCACTCTGTCCATGGAACTCCACTCTTTCCATGGAATCTCACTCTGTTATGAATTGTGAATTTACTATTTTCCATCATAACATGTGTACAGTTTAAATAAAATCTTTTTAGTGGCTTTTAAATTTATTTTTCTATTTTATAAAATTTACTTCTATTTTATAAAATTTATTTCTATTTTTTAAATTTATTTCTGTTTTCTTAAATTTATTTTTATTTTTTCAATTTATTTCTATTTTTTTAAATTTATTTTTATTTTTTAAATTTATTTTTATTTTTTAAATTTATTTTTATTTTGTCAATTTATTGTTATTTTTTTAATTTATTTTTATTTTTTAAATTTGTTTTTATTATTTTAAAATTATTTTTATTTTTTTTTAATGTATTTCTATTTTTTAAATTAATTTCTGTTTTTGTAAATTTATTTTTATTTAATTTAAATTAATCTTTATTGTTTTTAAATTTACTTTTATTTTTTTCAATTTATTTTTGCTTTTCGTAATATTTATTTAAAGTTTTTTTGTTTATTTAAATTTTAGGTGGCTCGCTGGGGCCACCATACTACTAGAAAGTTTCTTTCACTTAGAAATTTGCAAAGGAATTCTTTCATGAATACCAACTTTTGCTTAGCATTAACTTACGTCAAAAAAATGATCGTAAGTTGCCGTTGTGAATACCAGCCCTGATTCGTCCCAAATATATCAAAAACAAATGCAGATGGAGCTCTTATTTTGATCAAATGGCATGCCATTTACATCAGAGATATTTGGGATTGACAGCTGTATAAAAATATTCCTATATATCGATCACATAATGTTGATCACATGATATCGAAGCCAACAATATCGATATCAAAGTCCAAACTTCGTGCCTGTTTGATACAAGATGGCGCTGCCATTATTTCACCACATTTCGCCACCACAAAGAAGTGGATGTCGTCATGAGAATTCCGTAGATGGGACGTTTCACTACATTCAACAAGATCGTACCATAACATTACAAAAATGACTCTGCCACGACTAAGTGTATTTAATAGAGCATTCACTGAAGTGACAGAAAATTCAGACATAGATATAGATAAATCAGAATTAAAAAGAAAACGTCCATCTGAAATCCAAAGAAAGGGAAAGTAAGTTTTACACGATTAAAAAAAAATACCCAACATACTGTAACACAAAATCTTTGAATTTCAGACGTTATAAAATAACTTGGCGAGAATTCTCAGAAGTAATTTTAGATAATGTCCTACACGGAGTGAAGCTACGGGCAGAACTATTGCTCAAGGAATTAAAAACGTTAAGCAGAGAAATAAGTATGCCGGTATTAATTTACATTAATCATAAATTAACTAATTTCATTTATTTTTACAGTCGGTGTTGATGCAAAATGGGACGTAGTAGACAACACGGCTGTGTATTTCTTCTTCACGTTTCAATACACCGATATTGTAACTTGCAGTCAGATGACAGAGTTAAAAAATGTATTCGGCAATGTGGTGCAATCGACTATTCATAAAATAAGTGACGCAGTGAAACAATTGATAGCCATTGTGCCTGGCAGTATTTTAGATTCGTTGAAATGTCTTTATGAAAATGAATTGGGGATTTTATTCGGTCATGGAATAAAATGTACGCCATTGCTTCTGCCTGAAGATTGGGACAGCGAGAATGTAAATGTTAACGACTGGCTTGATGTCGAGTCCGATGACGAAGGAGAATCAAGCGCTATTAGTCTTGTATATAATCGTGATAATGATAATATTAAGGAAACTATCATTCCTCAGAATTCCTATAAGATTAAATATAATTCTGATTGGTTAAACCAATTGCTTAAGTTACATTTCGGTTATGAGGATTCAATCGATGATCTTGTTTCGTCTACAACCAGACTTTTAATGACATCAAAGTCAAATGAAGAGCTTCAAAATGAGGTATGGCCGGTATCATCATATTCATATTGCTTTAAACATTTAATTATTTTCCAGATGTGCGAATTACTTGGCTTTGATCAGATGGAACTCATTGCTAATTTGTTACAACATAGGAAGGAATTTGTAGATTCGTACAGTAAGAGAAGTGAACAATACATATTAAAGTCAGAGGCTAAAAAAACAGATAAACAGAGACCAGCCTACGGTTGCAACGTGACAATTCTGGTTCAAAAACTCATTGTTTTTAAATTTGTTAGTGATTTTAATTGATTATTACATGTTATAGTCTGAACAAGAGAAGGAAATGATGAAGCAAAATCGGAAAGAAGAAAAAAAATTACATCGGCAGAGAGTTGATCTGGAAGATACACAGTCTATGATGGATGGGCAATATTTAAAACAACAACGTGAGATTTCTCTCTTGGCAGCAGCGAATGCACCTTTGTTTCGAAGTGATTCTCCTGCTCGACCTCGCATCACTTATCCGAACGTGTACGATTTGTACGCAGAAGCCAAGCACAGTGCGAGTTACATTGCGGGACAAAAAGTAAAAGAGAAATTGAAGCAGTTGTAATATTTAAAAAAATAATTTCGTTGTTTCTAGATGACTCTTCCAGTGGGGTTTGAACGTAAACAGACACGAGAATATGAGGAAGTGTCTATTCCTTCAAACGATGCACCACCTACTAACGTGGGAAGCAAATTAAAACCTGTTTCGGAATTAGATGATGTAAATTTAAATTTGGAAGGAAGTAGTTGAAATTGTGTAAATTAATTATTTTTTAAAATTATTATTAAAGATTGGACGAAGTTGCTTTGAGGGAATGGCTACGCTCAATCGAATTCAGTCCGTTGTGTTTAACATGGCGTATCACTCGAATGAAAACTTGCTCATCTGTGCACCGACTGGTGCTGGGAAAACTAATATTGCTATGTTGGCTATTGTACACGAGATTAAGCAAAACATGGAAAATGGGTTGATAAATAGGAACAAATTTAAAGTGATTATATCATATGAAATAAATTATTTGTGCCACTTAAAAAAATTAATTTGTATTTTAGATTGTTTACGTTGCACCTATGAAAGCTTTGGCAGCAGAAATGGTTGAAAATTTTAGTTCCCGATTGAAATCTTTGCAAATTTGTGTTAAGGAATTGACAGGAGACATGCAGCTAACGAAAAAAGAAATTCAGGAATCACAGGTATTTATTTTAGTCGAGTTTCGATTTAAAACAGTTCAAAATGTGTTATGTCTCGTAGATTATTGTCACAACTCCTGAAAAGTGGGATGTAATTACTCGAAAAGGAACAGGTGATGCTAATTTGACTCAAATAGTGCGTCTTCTCATTTTTGACGAGGTGCATTTACTTCACGGTGATCGAGGTCCTGTTGTCGAAGCTCTTGTTGCAAGAACATTAAGACAGGTAATTTAAAATCATAAAAAATTGTTGATGAATTTAAGTTTTTTTCTTCGTGTAGGTTGAATCGACTCAAAGCATGATCCGAATCATTGGTTTATCAGCGACGTTACCAAATTATCTAGACATAGCTGAATTTTTGCGAGTCAGTCCACAAGTTGGCTTGTTTTATTTCGATTCACGATTTCGGCCTGTGCCATTAAGCCAGACCTTTATTGGGATAAAGGCCGTGAATCCAATGAAGCAAATGCAAGATATGGACACAGTGTGCTACGACAAAGTGTCTGAGATGGTAGATAAGGGTCATCAAGTAATGGTGTTTGTACATGCACGGAATGCAACGCATCGGACAGCTATTGTTATGCGGGAAATTGCAAAACAGAGAAATCAATTACACATATTTGAAGTTAAAAATGCAGGAATTGTAGGAAAACAGGTGAGGTATTTCTTTTTATTTGAATTATTTTTATTTTTAATTATTTGTTTACATTTTTTAGGTATCGTACTCTCGAAATAAGCAATTGAATGATTTACTCCCAACTGGGTTTGCGATTCACCACGCTGGAATGCTTCGTCAAGATCGGAATTTAGTTGAAAAATTATTTCGAGAAGGTGTTGTTAAAGTGCTAGTGTGCACTTCTACTTTGGCCTGGGGTGTAAATTTGCCAGCTCATGCTGTTATTATACGGGTAAAAAGAAAATATAATTATTTTTTTTGTTTTACTAATTGTGATTTTAATAATTATTATCTAGGGAACTGAAATTTACGATTCAAAACACGGTTCCTTTGTTGATCTAAGCTTTTTGGACGTCTTGCAAATTTTTGGTCGAGCAGGACGTCCACAGTATGACAAATCAGGACACGGGACAATTATTACTTCACACGATAAATTAGCTCATTACCTTTCTTTACTTACCAGCCAGTATCCTATTGAAAGTCAGTTCGAACAGAATCTTACCGACAACTTAAACGCAGAGGTCTAATTACAGGTGGAAATTTATTCGGAACATGAATTTAAAGTTTAATTTACTTTCAGGTTGTATTGGGCACGGTGAATACGATAGATGAAGCAGTTCAGTGGCTTCAATACACTTATTTATTTGTAAGAATGCAAAGGAACCCTCAAGCATATGGAATTAAATACCAAATGGTTAAGGTAAATTTTTGATTCAAAATTAACTTAAAAACTTTTTTTTACGTGGTTATTTTTTCTTATTTGTTTTAGGAAGATCCATTACTTGTACAATACCGAACCGAATTAATCCTGAAAACGGCCCAAAAATTGGACAAAGCCAGTATGGTGCGTGTTATGTCAGCAAGCAGTCTTCATGCTACTGATTTAGGTCGAACGGCTAGTCATTTTTACATTACTTACCACACAGTGGAGGTGAGACAAAATTTTATGTGATAACTTAATTGCCTATTTAAACATTATTTTTATTTTTAGTTAATCAATGAAATGTTACACGCGACTATGAATGAGGGAGAGATATTAGCAATGGTATCTCAAGCCGAAGAGTTTAATCAGTTAAAAGTACGAGAAGACGAAATGGATGAATTGGAAGATCACGTTAACACTCACTGCACTTTGCCTGTGAAAGGAGGAAAAGAAAATACGCACGGGAAAGTAAACATTCTCTTGCAGACTCACATATCGCGTGAAAGGTGCGACAGCTTTTCCCTCATTTCTGATACGAATTACATCACACAGGTTGAGTTTTATATGATTTGTGCATTTATTTATCAAAAATAATTGAATTTCTTATTTTTAGAATGGTATGCGTATTTTGCGTGCCCTTTTTGAAGTTGTTTTACGGAAACGAATGGCTGTTATGTCTGCTCGGATGCTAAATATGTGTAAATATTTGGAAAAGCAATTGTGGCCTGGCCAAAATCCATTGCGGCAAATTAAACTTCTCAGTAACGAAATACAGAATAAAATAGAAGAAAAACGATTGACGGTTGATAAACTCAGGGAAATGGACGCTAAAGAAATTGGGCATTTTATTCATTTTGTCAGAATGGGACCACTGGTTAAACAGTGTGCTGAAGCCATTCCAGCACTTAAAGTAGAAGCTTCTGTGCATCCGATTACTAGGGCTATCCTTCGTGTTCGGCTGCAGATCACGCCAGATTTTAGGTGGGACGATCGTATTCATGGAAATATGGCCGAATCTTTTTGGATCTGGGTTGATGATCCATCGAGTGATACTATGCAACACTACGAGTATTTTGTCCTGACTAAAAGACAGGTAATTTTACATCACCAAAATAAATGTTACGGAAAGTAAGATTTTTTTATGTTTATAGGTGATAAAGAAAGAACCGCAGGAACTCATTTTCACGATTCCCCTCTCAGAAGACGACGACATACCGAGCCAGTATTTTGTTAGAATTATTTCGGATCACTGGATAGCGCCAGAGGCATGTGCAACATTATCATTTCAACATCTTATTTTACCTGAGCAACACGCTCCTCATACTGGTATTGACTTATTGTTTGTTTTTAATTTTCATAGAGATTTTCAAAAATTTTGTTGGTTTTTTTTAGAGCTTTTAGATTTGGATCCATTGCCCATCACTGCGCTTAAAAACGAGAAATTAGAAAATCTGTTTAATTTCACTCACTTCAACCCTATACAAACTCAGATCTTTCATAGTCTGTACCATACCGATGGAAATATTCTACTTGGAGCCCCGACTGGATCCGGAAAAACGATTGCTGCTGAAATAGCGATGTTTCGCATCTTTCGTGAATATCCAGGAACAAAAGTGAGTAATTTAAGATTGAAATAATTTTTATACGTGGTAAAATTTTATTAATTTATTAGATTGTATACATTGCACCACTTAAAGCTTTAGTTCGAGAGCGAATTGAGGATTGGAAGGTTCGATTAGAAACAAGACTGGGAAAACGGTATTTTTTTTCTCGAATTTAAGTGATTTAATTTACTCATTTACTTTTTATTATATTTCAGAGTTGTTGAAATGACCGGTGATATAACACCCGACGTGAAAGCTATTGGAATGGCTGATGTGATTGTGACAACACCTGAAAAATGGGACGGTGTCAGTCGTAGTTGGCAAACAAGAAATTACGTTAAGTCTGTCTCGCTGATTGTAATCGATGAAATTCATTTACTAGGTATAATTTCGATTTTTCTCTTAAAAAAACATTTAACATAATCGTTTTAATATTAGGCGAGGATCGTGGTCCAGTCTTAGAAGTGATCGTCTCTCGTACAAATTTCATTTCATCGCATAGTAATTTCCCACTTCGCATCATTGGTTTGTCAACGGCGCTTGCAAATGCTCGCGACTTAGCTGACTGGCTGGGAATAAAAGAGGTGATGTTTACAATTTCTGAAAATAATTATCGCTTAATTCCTTTTAAATGTCGTAACAGGCAGGACTTTACAACTTCCGTCCAGCGGTTAGACCAGTTCCGCTGGAAGTTCATTTGGAAGGGTTCAGTGGAAAACACTACTGTCCGCGAATGGCATCGATGAACAGACCGACTTTACTCGGTGCGAATTTAAGATAAATTGTTAATGTAACGCATTCTTATAAAGATTTGTTGAATTTTAGCAATTAAGAATTACTCCAGGGATAAACCTACTCTTGTATTCGTATCTTCTCGCCGACAGACTCGACTTACAGCCATCGATCTGATTGCTTACCTAGCCGCTGAAGAAAATCCTAAGCAATGGTTATTGATGCCGGATAATGAAGTAAATTTTATTTTATTTTATTTTTATTTATTTTTATTTATTGTTTTATTAATGCGGTTTTATATTTTAGATGGATGAGATTTTAGTTAATGTTAAAGACATTAACCTCAAACTTACTCTTGCGTTTGGAATTGGAATTCATCACGCTGGTTTACAAGATAAAGACAGGAAAATTGTGGAAAGTTTATTTGTCAATCAGAAAATTCAAGTTCTCGTTGCAACAGCGACGCTTGCATGGGGAGTAAATTTCCCTGCCCATTTGGTCGTCGTGAAAGGAACGGAATACTATGACGGAAAAACAAGACGATATGTAGATTTTCCAGTCACAGGCAAGTAAATAAACAAATTTGACTCTTCTGTATTAATTTTTTTAATACTTTTTAAATGCAGACGTCTTGCAAATGATTGGTCGTGCTGGCAGACCTCAGTACGACGACCATGGAGTTGCTGTTGTGTTAGTTCACGATATTAAGAAAAGTTTTTATAAGAGATTTTTATACTCGCCATTTCCTGTTGAGTCAAGGTAGTAATTTGAATATACTTATTTCATTTTTAAAAAATAATCGATATATTGTTTTCCAGTTTATTAAAAGTATTGTCTGATCACTTAAATGCCGAAATCGTATCGGGGGCCATTTCTACTAAACAGAACTGTTTAGATTATTTAACATGGACTTATTTTTTCCGACGATTACTTCAAAATCCAAAGTAATATTGAAGAAAAACATTATTTTTTTTTGTATTTCTAATATCAATCTCGTTTATTAAGTTACTATGAATTGGGAGACATAAATCACGATGACATTAACGTATACTTATCGAGAATAATAGAAAAATCGCTTCGCGAATTGGAGCAATCGACGTGTATTGCAATCGAAGACGATTCTAGAACTATTCAAGCGACCACGTCCGGACGGTTGGCTTCCTATTATTACTTACATCACGGATCTGTTCGGATTTTTCAAGAAAAAATGCGCTCTGAAATGACTGTAGAGGAACTGCTCGCAATTTTATGCGACGTTCATGAATACTCAGAACTACCAGTTCGTCACAACGAGGATACAGTAAATGGGTAAATTAAAATTATGAAGAAAAAATATTTTTATAACATATTTATAAACGTTTTCGTTTTAAAATAGGGACTTGGCCAAGCTCTGCCCGTTCCCGGTAAACCAGTTTACGCTCGACAGTCCGCACACAAAAGCTAATTTATTATTTCAAGCGCATTTTAGTCGTATATCGCAACTCAGCTCTGATTACGTAACAGATTTGAAATCAGTTTTGGATCAAGCCATTCGCATATTACAGGTAAAAATAAATACAAGCAATTACATAGGAATTTCTTAAAAAACTTTTTTTCATGATTTTCGACTACAGGCTATGCTTGACGTCGCTGCAGATCACGGTTGGCTGGCAACTGCCATCACAGTGGTCAACATGATTCAAATGGTGCTTCAAGCACGATGGACGTGGGATAATTCGATTCTCACATTGCCTCATTTAGAAGACCATAATTTGAATTGCTTCAAGAAGAAGATAAAAACCCGCCGTATAAGCTTCAAAACGATACCTGTTGATTGTCTTCCGGTTCTTATTAATTTATGTGCAAGCAGTTACGAAACCTTAGCGGGATTTCTTCGCGAAGAATTGGATGAAGTTGAAATCGATCAGGTTGATTTACTCGAATAACTTTGTACAACTAACTCATCACTTATAATTTTTGCAGATTTATCAAACGCTCAATAATTTACCTCAAATTCACGCATCAGTTACAGTAAATGGCTGGTGGGAGGGACATTCGCAGAAAACTGATTATTCTATTCCGATTAAGTGGTCAGGTACGCTTTAGTTTTTTTTTTTTTTTTAATTTAGTAATTAAGAATTTTTTTTCATCTTTTCCTTTTAGACGAAACTGAATGGGTACCACTTCACGCAGACCAGGAATATTGGTTAAATATCAGTTTAATGAACGTCACGAAGGTAATCTCTATTTTGAATTAATTAATTTCCATTGCTGAATTGAACTTGTTGTTGTAGAAACAAGGTTCTCGTGCGTATGCGCCTCGTTTTCCGAAACCGAAAGATGAAGGTTGGTTCCTTATCTTGGGCGATGTGGAAAACAAGGAATTAATAGCGCTCAAACGAATTGGTTTCATATCGAAACGAAACACGTTGCAATTGTCGTTTTTTACCCCATTGAAAGAAGGTCGAGTTGTGTACACGTTGTACGTACTCAGCGACAGCTACTTAGGCTTAGATCAGCAATACGATTTGCATCTGGAAATTACACCAGTCAGTATCGAAGCTCAAGTTAACACTGAATTGGTTTTTGATGATAAAAGTATAGATGAATAAGGACGACTAGAGATTTTTTTTTCAATTTTAATGTCACTTTTTAAGTATTTTTGTTATGAAATAAAAACTTAATCTATTTGATTTTGATCGGTTTATCAATTAACATTATTACAAAGTAAGAAATGAAAATTCAGCTTCGGCAAGTGTGAAAAGACGGGATATTCGGCCGATCTTCCCCTTCTTTGTCTTAACGAGTTTCTCATTTGTTGAAGAGACAAATTTTGTTTTTGTTTTTTTTTTCTTTTCTTTTTTTTATATAAAAAAAATTGATTAATTAGGCAAACAATTTGGTTCGTTTAGTTCATCGTGGTGCTCAGTGATTGGTCAATAACTTGTTAGCACTTGACATTTGGTTCCTACTACTATTCAGTTTGAGGTTTATTTTTGAGTATTTTTTGCTATCACTAGAACTTTCTTTGTACGTGACGGTGACGTAATTGTCGAGCCCAATTTTTATCCGAGTTGAGTTTGTAATAGAAATGATTTGTCGGTGAAGGGACAGAGTGCAAGAGCAATGGACTAAAAACACGGGACGAGATGTTATTCTAATTGGGCAGCGATATGTGTTTCGTGGGAGGGTGAAAAGGATACGCAACTACGGAGTTTTAAGATGAAGAAAGAGCTGCCACAAGAAACAAAACCAGCGCCACGATGAGTTCGTTCAATTCTCGCTCCAAGTTTTGCCACACGGGGAAGAAGGAACACCAGGCACAGGTGGCAACGGAGTGAGTTTGAGTCCAGTGGGCGATCGAATTGAATCGAATCGGTCGCTGCACTGAGGAATAGTTTGAGTTTTAGCTGCCATTCAAGCGATCCACCTCGTATTACCAAGTGACCATTGACCCCAGTCTCTTTTTTTCTTTTCTTTTTTTTTTCTGTATTTTTTTCATTTCCCCAAAAAAATCCCAGTCCCAACTCACACGCGTCGGTTTTATACACTGTCCACTGAGGAGAATCTTGCGCCTGCAGCATCACACACGTGACGATGGTGGACCTCGCGTGGATGTAACTCATCTCGTCGCCGCTTGTGTTTTCGATGACACCAGATGCAGATACTCATCAGAATTAGAACCGAGACGCCTACCACAACGCCGGTTAGAAAATAGAGATCCAATTCTGAAATTTCTTCCGCTATAAAGTGAATTTTCATTAAAACTTGGCGTGGGTTGTTATTCTTGCGCTTCACTTACTTTGGACGTCGTTTTGCTGGATGTATTCGCACAAATCTTCGTCCGATGTGTCGTTAAGACCGCAATTAGGAACCCGGTTGCATTGCAGCTGCTGGGAAATGCAATATCCATTGACCGCGCACCGAAATCGGTCGCAGTGAGGACCTTCTCTAATTTCTGTCCAGATAGCACGAAAACTCACAGTGGCTTTTTCAGCGGTGACGAAACTTAAATACAAAAGTTCAATTTGAGACTGATGTTAAATGATGTTTAAGTTCAAGCGTACGAAATGCGAAGAACGTTTCTTTCTGAATGAATTTGCTGCGACGATTCTGGTAACCGATTCCCACATATTTCTATTGGGTTCGAGTCCAAACTTTTCCATATTCTTATTACAGCTACTGGACAACCAACATCTGCGGCTTAAATTGATTTAAAAGTAATTCATTATAATAAAAAAAAATAGTACATTAAAATTCATTTATTCGTACTCGCTTCTCCTTCCTGAAGTGCGAAATCGGTGAAAACCAACAAAATTCTGTGGTGTGGCTTCACGTAAATAAACCAATTACAATTTCGACCGCTCGTTGTTGTTGTCTCCGGATATCCGGGAGATGTTATAAAACCATCTTCCAAGCCGGAAATATTCTTTCCACAATCTATAAAGAAAGTAATACTCGTTTAACGAACAGATAACAAAAAAGTGATGCAAATTTACCTCCGAAAATGGAATCTTCAGTCTGGAACGTGTAACGGGCCTTAAAACCATTGCCAACATCCGATTTGTCGGTATGGAAAAACACTCGCAATATTTGACTTCCAAAATTCGTAACGATAGGACCCGGAGTTTTAGTTCCGCAGTACCGACCCAACGCCATCGGCCGTCCATCAGCCAAAACGTTGTCAATTTCGATCCAGTCATTCTGACACGAATTCCTAAAGAAAAATTTATTAATTCCCACACTATCCTCACTATCCTCACTTTTCTCACACTCACCCATACTGAATGGTAGACAAAGTTTTGATAGAAACCGGATCAAACGTTAATTTAATTTGCTCTCCCTGTCTTGCGTGCATTGTGTAGATACAACTTAAATTCGATGGGTAATTGCCCGGATGGCGTGGCGAATTGAATTCACCACTTAATTGACTTGCGCTGAAATAAGTGAAATTGCACGAGCCATCAGGTGCAGCTGTCCCAGGCACCAGGTACTCTGGAACCAAGATTCGAACATCATTTTTAATTTAATTGGAAAAATCGAATTTCTTTCTATTCCCCACCTGTTTCGAAAACATATTTGGCCTTAAATCCTTGTCCTTGTGTTTTTCCACTGTTGAACACCATAAATAAGCGTGGTCCGTCCGATACAATGGCAGGAGGCAAAACTCGACCACAAAAACTGTGGTCGTGTTTATCAAACTCTTGATTTTCTTCTTGACCGCGAAGATACAGTTTGAGGTAACTATCTGTGCATCTGAAAGAGATATTAAAGTAAATCCTTGTAGTGATTATCGAACTGTTGAACTTGTGTGTTTGATTGTTTACGTAGGATCGCTGTCAGGAATTTCAAATTTTTCAAACTCTAGACGAACGCGTTCTAGATTCTGTTTGTCTTGCAGTCCGTAAATGAAATATCGACAAATGGTATTATGATGGTATAAAAATGGGTAATTAGGGGAGTACACGGTGCCATTTGATTCTTTTTTACTTAAAATTGTTTGATCGCATTCTGAGCCCCTCATGTGCTCCCCGTCGTTATTTTGTATGAAAGCTGCAAATGCGAAAAATCGATTAAGACAGAACAATGAATATCACATTTCAATCGATCAATTTCTTACCTAAATTGACGTATCGTTCGCTAAACTCAAAATTAGCTGAGAATCCTCTATTTTGCGAATCGGCAGTTCTGTCTAAAGTGTTAAACTGGACGTATAAATTTTCTGTTGCAGAATAAATAACAAGATTGCGTTGTTGAATACAATATCTGCCAATCACAGGGGCACTGGAATCGGGGCCATCAAATACTTTTATGTAGTCAAAAGGACAACTGCAAATGAACAGAAAACTCAGCAAACAACATCGACAAACAAAAACAATTCATAATTTACTGTGGCCCTCCAAAGAAAAGATCAAAGTCCATAAATTCGAGTCGAACTCGTTGACCCTTATTTCCTAAAAATCTATAAAAGCAGTTGAGGTTTTTTGGGTAAACACCTGGGTACGTCGGAGAGCAAAAATTGCCCTCCTTTTTTTGATCACTGCGAATTGTAAAGCCACAAGCCACATGAGGTGTTGGGGTTCCAACTTGAAAACGGGCTAAAAAGAGGTAATTAATTAATAAATACTTCATTTCTTCGACTTTTTACGACCCTTACATGCATCAATGAATTCGTACATGCCCCTGAACACGTAATCATCCACTGTAGGTTTGTCAGTGTAGAAACCAATGATCAAAACGTGATACATAGAAATTCTTTTTCGCGGTGGAATCTGACCGCAATATCGACCTCCAAATGGGGTCGTGATGAGATCGGAATGAGGGTCTTCAATTTCCGTATACAAATCAAGGTATTCGTGATTGCATCTGAAACAAACAAACGCATGAGTTGTCAATTTTACAATCGAAAGGAAAGAAATTGAAAGAAAACTGCAACTTCTTCATTAAACTCATCTACACATGCACAATCAAAGCTCAGCCTCAATCTACAGCATCCATTTGAATTTTTTAAATTTTTTCTGGACATACGAGGGAAAATGTGTGACCAATTTAAGATACTCACTCTGGATGAGTCCCTGCTGTAGATCCACTGTGAGCAAATAGAAACCATGTCTCAATTAAAAAGGAATTTTGGTAGTGAGTTGAAGTGGTTGCAGATTCATGAAGAATACTTCAATCAGATTAATACTTACTCAGGCGGTGTGCCCCTGAGCTTAAAACCGGTGAATGTGATTTGCACGCGTTCATTAGTAGCTGCGATGAAGGTGTAAATACACTGACGCGAATGGTTGCTTGGGTTTTTGAAATCCGGAGAATTAAAAGTGCCATTCCTCGGCCCGTTAGGATTGCTGATGAACATTCGATCACATTCTGATAAACACATACAAATGAATACAACTTCATGTCAAAATGGAGTCAATCTTCGAATTGACGCGTTAAATTATCTTTCTGTTTATAATTTGTACTTTAATTTACAGTTTTTTCTCTAATTATTCAATCTCTTTACATGTAATCGAATAGCCAAGTGTAGTATTTAAAGGTGTGATATAATTTCATTGTTTTCTGTTTAATTATTGTTTCAGTTAAATTTTAAAATTTTTGTACTAATATTTAAATTTTTCTCTCTCAATTTTTTTAGGTCTGTTTGGGAATATGAAGTGATATGAGACTGGGACGTACTTGGGGCCTTAGTGGTGGTTGGGAAGGGAAGCGGAGGGTGGATCGTTGAATCATGGGACAGCAAAATGGGATCTCCGCTCACTGAAGTCTGGCCTGCAGCGACTAAAAAAACAGAGCAAAATATAAAAATAAAAAAAATCGTTCGATGATTAAAAAAATAAAAAACCAAGTGTATACAGATACTCTACTATGTAAGTGAATATATGGTACTCAAAGAACCAAACAAAGTAAATGGCTCCTGAAAGAAAAAAACTGCAAATGACCACTGCAAACGACACGAGTGAGCTTAAATATTAAAGCAAAAAAAGAAGAAAGTCGTATATTTTTGTGCAGTTTGTATCAAGTAACTCGATTTCTTCATTAGAAAACGTAAAAAAGAAAAGGAAAATAAATCTCGGTCATTTCATGTAGATATTAAAATTGTTAAATTTCAAATCGGATTCAAACTTACCAACATGATCGTTGTATTCCAACGCCAAAACAACGACAACCAAGGCCAAAGTGTAAGTACTAAGAAAGCCAGTTGCTCCACATTGGACCATTTTGCAAACACCCTCCGCCAGACCTACGACATACATATAGAAAAAAGGAAAATTTTTCCAGTTCATACTCGTGCCAAAACATTTGTTTGATTTTTGTTTCCTTCGTTAAGAAATTAAATAAACGGCTACCGTTTATTTAATCGCACAAACGGACTTATTTTTTTTCTTTAATATTGATCGCATAAATTGAGAACATTGCACTTTGTCATATGAAAATAATTTAAAGCGATAAATTCAAACACTCTTAAAACTTAATTCTACTCGAATCGCTTCGATTGACGAGCCATGCTTGCGGTGTGTGCAGGGAAGCTTCTAATTTACATTCAGGCTGAGCTTTCGCAAAGGCGTAATCTGACACGTTTGAACCCACACATTTATACAAACAGAATGAAGAGTGTGGTAAACATTTCCGAAATAACTACTACACTCATCGTTCCATCAAATTTCAGCATTGGCGGCGGAATTTCATTTTCGCCCCACTCATACCCCATCTTTGAAATCCCCCATTATTAAAAGAAATATTTTTGAGTGTGCACTGATTCGATCAAATGTCGGTTGGACCCATTTTTAGTGGCCCATCCAATATGGAGGCAGTTTTCTTACCGCCGGAATTGTATAAGTCAAAATGGGTTCGACTTACGTCAGTGGGAGTTTGAGGTTGGAGAGCGTTGGCTTTCCTTGTGCTCGCGGTCATGGGTCTGCTCATGCCTCGACCAGAGCGGGCGGATTTGTGCCCGCGAAGCCGTCTCCAATCCGGAGACTACGATTCCGATGCGTTTCTTCGGAGGGGTCTAGGACCGGGCCGAATGCGAAAGGGTGAGAACGAGCATTGGCCTGTGTCCGCTGATCACCGAATTCTTCTTTTCTCTTTCTTTACCCCTTCGATTTCTTCTTTCTTTTTCTTCTCGCTCCTCGCTCGCTCTTCTCTCTCGCTCGCTCTCGTTTTCGGATGGATGAAGGTGGGCGTAGTCACGACTCACAAATGAAACGGAAAGAACGCCCCCTACAACACCGACACGACACGACACACCAATCCGACCAAATAGCCTCGTCCACCGTTTAAATCGGCTGGTGCAGAACCGGTCACATTTAATTGAGAATTTTTTTCTCCTTTTTATACTAATTTTTAATCAGCTATTTCGGATATTAAATTCGACGATCGCCGCTTTTTATTTCTTTATGAATTATAAAAAGAATTATTTGCAATTTGTCAGTTTGCATTGCAACTGTAAACGATTAGACCGCCCGCATTAAAACTGCAGAGCAGCATCAATCGAGCCCAGCATCCTCATCATTTTTATCCCGGCTGAGGTCGCGGAGGTGTTTGTTTCTATTTATTGGTTTTGACACTAGATGGCGCGATAGAACTGATATTGCATTTTATTGTTTTTATCTCGGTTATTATCATTAAAGCGTATTTTATCGCTTTATATAGTAAATAACAAATTTAAAAACCAAAAAACTATTAATTAAACGTATAAATATCTAAATTAACGTTTATTTATTTTAATAAAATTCATTTGAAATGCAAATTTTTAATCGAATATGCGTAAACGCCTGCTGTTGTTGTTAATATACTTCTAATGTTCTTCTAGTTCTTTAAAATCTTTTTTTTTAAAGCAATAACTATGTTTACTGCATTTATTGATTTTATTTGTAAATTTATAGATTTTTATTTCACTTTTTTTAAACTACATACAATCATTCAATTAAACTTATAAAAATAATAGGAAGAATTTCTAAAATAACGAATAAGCAGTAATCGTCCTAGATATTAACAAATCATTAATAACTACACGTCATTAATCTACGGAGCACGAGGAAGTTTTGTGCAGCGCACAACGCATGCGCGAAATTTGTTTTCGTAATTCCGTTTCTGCTGAATGGTTATCCAGTCGCCGGATGGCGCCAGCTGGTAGAACACCCGTAGAACATAGTTGAACACTGTATTGCAAATGGAGCAATAGGATAAACCAGTTAAAAGTTTTTTATTGTACGTTTCTTTGAATTAAATAGTGTACATTGTGATCCAGAATTTGAAATTCTAGAATTACAATGACCGAATTGAATTCTGAAATAAAAAAAGGACACTTTCTTCAGAAAGCATATCTTAAGAGCGAAAATGTGCTGAAGACTTCAAACGAACAATCCGTGAGTCGATTAAAACACGAAAGTAATCAAATTTAATATTATTTATTCGACATTATAGAAGAAAGACGGTTTCTTGGAACGATACAAATTGTCGATAATACAAATGAATGGTCGAAGTAAGTATCTCGCGCAAACTTGCAATAACACTATTTCGAACACACACTCGAGCTCGAACACATGATTGTTTACAGGCAAATCCAGTAATGCAAGCCGAGATTTCGGGATTAAAGGAAACACAGGCGGCTTAAACTTACGTTCGACTATCCGGTAATTAATTAATTTACAATTCTAGATTCTATTTAATTAATCATTCGATTCTTGCTTCAGGAATGAACAGACTGACACTAGGTCAACGCATAATAAAGCCAGCGTTTTGCAACCAATTACAGAAAAAGATGGCCAACAATTAAACGGACCAAAGTTAAAGGAATCGAAAACTGTAAGTGGTCAAAAATAACGTTCATCTGCCAACGCATTCGAATTTGAATTTGGATTTGCAACCTAACAGGAGGGGGAGTTTATTCCGTGTCAGAACTGTGGTTCGTACAGTGAAGATTGCAACAAGTGCGATCGATGCGACAAGCTTTTACTTCCTAACCATAAAATGTACCTAAAGGATAAAAATTGTGTCGATCAACGAGTAGTGACTTCCTCTGTATCAACTGAGACTTTTTACAAAAGAAAAATACCACAACAAGTTTATCATCAAACTATTCAGCGTAGACCAGTTCACGCTAGAACATTTAACCCAGAACCAGGTCAGTAAATTGGGAAATAATTTTCTTGCGCAGTCGATTTAATCTGAATTAATACAGTTTGCCTAACCATATCGTCGGATGAGGAGGAACAAATCGCCGCTGACAGCAGATCTCCAGAAATCAAATCTTCGGTTAATTTTTTTCCTCTAAAAATCAAATAACTCGCTATATTTATACTTTAATTCGCAGGTGATTCACCCTGTTCCCAATCCTGAATTTCCAGTAAAACGAATATTATTGTCTGAAAATTCAAGCAGTTCTCAGGTCGTTAGTTTGAAATGTCGTAGTATTCGCATCGGTTCATTTAGATACGTGCCGGATATACCTGTGATGATAACTGAAAATGAAGTACTTATACATGCATCTCTTGTCAATGGTAATCGATTATTCCACTTTTTATTATAATTATTTTTATAATTTTTCATTCATAGGTAAATGTAATATCAGTATTAATTTACAACTCGAAGATATATCTGAGTTATGTTACTACATCGGTAAGGACATGCCTGTAATTTTTATTCTTACAACACCTTCATGTGCCAACGATGTCTGCACAAAGTTAAATATGCGTGAGGACAGTGATGTCTACTTCAACCCGGCTGCTAACTGTGAGTTAATTACAATTAAATGCCTAAAGCATGTAATTAAATTATTTTTCAGCCGATACCCAAAAGAGGATAACTATTTTACCGGATACGATAACGGATGACAAAAAAATGAATTTGTTGGGCACATTTCGAAATATGAAACAAATGATAAAAGTTAATGATTTTACTCACGCTGAGGCCAACAGGATGTTAGTTCAATGTACTCCAAAACCAAAAGTAATAATTAGTTAATGATCCTAGGAAATTGTGTGATTATAACGTTTTATTTGTAGGCTCCTCTTCGAGAAACGAGATCTACTCGTAGTACAGAGATGAAAAATGCCAGCACTACCCATTCTATGAAATTTCCTTCGGGACAAACAATGATCACGTATCCTCCGCCACCTCAGACTGGAGGTATTACTATTACTTCTGAAGATTACAGTTGTTTGGATGATGGACAGTTTCTCAACGATGTTATAATCGACTTTTATCTAAAGTAAAATAATTGAATTTTTTAATAAATCTAATATTAATTAATTATTTAAAATGCTCAGATATTTAGTCCAAAATAAATTAAGTGAAGTTGACCGTCAGAGAACGCATGTTTTCAGCTCGTTTTTTTGGCGCAGACTCACTCAACGAGCTGTGCGTAAGTCCTTATCGTCTGATCAGCCGAAATTATCGTAAGCTGTTACAAGTTGATTGTCTTAAGTAAACATTAAATTTTTTTCTTTTCTGTAGTCTTGCGGACCAAAGGCATGCCAGAGTGAAGACTTGGACTCGTCACACGGATATATTTCAGAAAGATTTCATCATAATTCCAATAAATGAACGCCTCCATTGGTTTTTAGCAATTATTTGTTTCTCAACGCTGGATGCACCTCAGCCTTTTTCAGAATACAAGACCAATTCGTATTCGAGTGAAAATAACGCAGGTACGCGTTCGATTGTGTGTAATTTGACGTTTTCGACTAAACATTGTCAATACGCAGAATCTCCGGCGCAAGCTGAGCCAATGGAGGAAGACCGAGACATGATAACCAACATAGATGAAGTATATATATATATATATATTATGTTTTTTATTCACAGCTTAATCTTCTATTATTTTTTTTATTATCAAATTAAGGAAACAATGTCGGAAGAAAATGATGAAAATTCTTCTTCAGCCAACACGTTGCTCGGTAATAGCGCTCAAGTCGAAGAAGATGGATCAAACACAGCTGACAAAGCTAAATCGCCGATCGTACAGTACGAACTGAATAAAACTGTTTTTGAGCAGTGGGATTATATTTTAACTTATATTGCAGACCTTGCATACTCTTTTTCGATTCATTACCAACGGGCGGTCACGGAAGAATTGCATCGACGCTAAGAGAGTAAGTTTTTATTCGAGAATGACAATAAAAATATTAACTTTCTGCTTTTAGATACCTACGAATCGAGTGGCAAGTTAAAAAAGGATCAGTGCGTAAATTCGAAAAGGAGAAAATGAAGGGAGTTGGGCCCAAAGTGCCAACTCAGGATAACCACAGCGACTGCGGCATTTTCCTGTTGCAATATGTGGAAAGTTTTTTTGAGGTAAGTGAAATAATCGAGTAAAAATGTGGTTTTTGCTAAAAATTATTTCTTCCTTAGGATCCAATTAAAGATTTTAGCATTCCAATTAAATGTCTTGAAGATTGGTTCAGTAAAGATAAGGTTGCTAAAAAACGGTCGGAAATCCAGCAACTCATCCTTGATTTAAGAAACAAGCAACAAGTTAGCAGCTCAGGTTCTTGATAATGTTAAAGTTCGGTTAAATATTAAAAACTGCTATGTAGTTTTCGTTAAATTTGTTTTACCAGTTTTTATTTATTCGTTATATAAATCGTAATTAGCCGATTTTAAATTAAAAGCATGAATTTATTTCCATAAATTCGACGGCTCGATGTAGTAAAACGTACAAAGAAAAACCAACTAATAAAACTTTTTTACTTCAATTACAAGTCTGTTTTTTCATGTTTTTGGAAGTACTTCAGTTTATCAGCAGGATTTGGAATTATCTGAAAAAGGAATGATTCAATTCAGAAAAAAGGGTTAGGTTTTTACGAGATATGAATTTTACAGTATCTTCTCCTGGTTTCCAACCGGCTGGACAAACTTCTCCATATTTCTCCGTGTACTGAAATGCTTGAACAAGTCTTAAAGTTTCGTCAACTGATCGCCCGACCGGCAAATCGTTCATGGTTATTTGGCGGAGAACTCCTTTGTCATCGATTATGAAAAGACCCCTGAAACGTTTGAAGAAATATTTCGAGACGTTTTTATGTATATGGTGTTTTTTTATTTAATTTTAACCTTAGTGCGTGGCCTGCATTTTCCATCATTACGCCGTAATCTTTCGAAATTTTTTGAGTGAGGTCTGAGAGTAATGGAATTTTAATTGGGCCTAAACCGCCTTCTTTTCGAGGAGTTTTAATCCTGTGATTAATTCAAAAAATTGCATCAAATTTTTTATACTGTTTTTTTTTTTTTTTTTTTTTTTTTTACCATGCTAAATGCGTGAAATGAGAATCTACGGAACATGCAACAACTTCGGTGTTTATTGCTCGAAATTCTTTTATGCGGTCACTAAAAGCGATGATCTCGGTGGGGCAAACAAAAGTACTGCAATATAAACAAAAACGTTAACTCAATTGAAACGCGCACAAATTGTTTAATGAAATTACAAATCTAAAGGATAAAAAAAGAAAACTAGATATTTCCCGCGGAAATCGGACAATTTGAGTTCTTTAAATTCTTCATTCACAACAGCTGTCCCTTCCCAATCCGGCGCAGGTTTGGAAACTGCAAATGATGAATTAATGAGTAAAAAATTTTCAATTATTTCATTGCTATTTACTTTGCGCCTTGCTCCAGACAATAGAATGTTGTGCATCTAACTTTGAGCTATCCTGGGGATAAACGTGTCCGCCCCCAAATTTGTGGCACGCCTCATCCAGATTTTGAGCCGATAACACTAATGTAAAACTGCATAGGAAAAGCAACAAGTTCACTGCCATAGTTTCTCGACGACGACGTGTCAAACAGATGTTGTTCCCACATAAAAGTTCGAAAACCAGCTAACGGACACGAGTAAAGTGCACGAGTAGGGAAAAGCAATTGCGCACCAGATAGCAGACAAATGTTTATTTTATTCATTTATCCGACAACAGCGACATCTTTGTTTGTGGGTTTGGTCTTCGACATAGGAAGGCAGTGTGTGCGGCCGGTTACCAATTTCTCGCCCGGTCGTGGAATGGAGCGGGAAATTATGACATTGGATTTCGGTTTATTAACAAGAATTTTTAATTTTTCAAACTGCTTTCTCTCCCCCCCTTCCCGCATCAATAACCCATCCCGAATGACCCCCTTACCCCTTTCTTTCATGATTAACGTGATTTTTACCCTCCCCTCTTCATCGTTTTTCCTTCACGAAAGTTCTGGCTAACCTTCAGTGTTGTCCAAAATACTTTTAAAAAGTATTTTGAAAATACCAAATAAAATACTAAAAAAATAGTATTATGAAAATAACAAAAAAATACCACACAAAACTATTTTGAAAATACAAAATAAAATATTATTTTAAAATACTTTTTCAAAATACTTTATTTTTCAATTACTATTTAAATTTTTTAATTAAACCATCCATAAACTATAAATGTAGACAAAATTAGTAAAAACTTAAAGAACTTCATATCTAAACCATTTTTTAATTTATTTTTACTAATAAACTTTTACTTACTGCTATATATACTAATTTAAAGGGTTGGTCATGGTCACGTGACCTTAAAACAATACCCTCTCATCTCTGATCTGACCTTATCATAAGATAAGATTAGTCACCTAAATGATATAAATTTTGCTAAATTTGGTAAAGACTTGTGTAGAGATCAAGTCTGTGGCTATTTCGGAAAATTCTTCAAAAGTATTTTCAAAAAAAGTATTTGAAAATTGAAAATAATGAAAAAAAGTATTTGAAAATACTGAAATAAAATACTAGTTAAAAGTATTTGAAAATACTGAAATAAAATACTAGTTAAAAGTATTTTGAAAATACCAAAATAAAATAGTGTTTGGTATTTTCAAAATAAAATAGTATTTGGTATTTT
>JAQIXT010000787.1:0-24286 GCA_034700445.1 Stenotaenia linearis | reverse complement strand
CACGACAGATTTATTGGTCAATTGTAAAATCATTGGGTTCAAGTGATTTACATATGCTTAATCAGAGGTAACAATGTCGCGTAATGTAGATGTAACACAGTAAAGAATGAAACTAGGCAGAAATTTGTGCTTTTGTAAGTTAAATTTGTTTGAAAATTATGTTCCGATAACTTTTGCAATGGAGGGAAAACAACATTTCAGAATGATTTTGATAATGCTCTACAAATTTCCAATTGAAGTTTTTGCTCTGTTAACTTCTCCCATTATTTTTTGCTTTATCTTCAAAAGTTTCTTTAAAAAACTGCTAAAGCCTAGATTTTCTATAACTGCGTAGCGGCTTATTTATTATTAAATAATGTTGTGTATCCCTACAAAGCCTAAGGCTTATTCCTTAAGTAGTTCATTTCAAAAGGCCCGTACTTCCACACAAAAAATAATAAAGGTAGCTTTGAAGTCTAAAAACTGTGCGTGGTAGAAAACTCTGTGATTAGGTCCAATAGTATACGGTATACAGACACCTGAAACTGTTTGAACTCCCATCATTTAAACACCTTTATTTTATTTTTACACCAGAAAAGTATTCAAGTTCTACTCCTTATACGTATTCAATAATGGAATTCTCGTTCTCAACTTAAGAAAATGTTTAAACAGCATACAAAACAAATTTCCACTCTAATAACACCTTCATTCTTTGTGTATAGCCGAGAATGTGCTTGTCTACACAGTATATTGAACTCGCACACACTTCCGATTGTTAAACTTGTTATTTTCACTTTATTTAAGTCATTTTAATGTTTTACAATATTAATTACAAAGTTTGCTGAATATATAACTGTGTAAACAATCATTTAACCCAAAATTTCATGATTTGCAATAAAAGCCGCAAAGTTTATCCGAAGAGATACAGCGTTGAATTGATTTGTCAACATCTCAACACTACAGATACACTCGTGCTTCTTGGAAAATCATCAAATTAGAACTTAAAAAAAAAAAAAAAACCAAACCATAAAAAACTCGAACCCACAATTCACCGCCCTCATTAAACTCTCATCATCCAGCAGCTAGGTAAGTTAACTTTTGATATAAACTCCGAGCAACACTATACCTAATGTTGCGAGCGTCGTTAGAGGCCAGTGGCGCTAATTCCCCACAGCAATAAAACTTTTTCATTTGCCCTGGCCTCGTAATCCAACATCATCAAAACAATTGTATACCAGCATCACGACGATACCATCACCACCAAAAGAATAATTCTCATTACACCGACCTCAACACATTTAGAGCCTTCCTTAATTGAGACAAAATTAATTCCCACAGTTGCCACTAGGGAAGTATTTACCGCAGTTTATTCTATACAAAAAGACATTACTTTGTTCCTCCCCCGATAGGATATCTTTAATCCAATAAGTATGAGAAATAAAAATGAAATAAGACTCGATCTTTTTCACAATTGCCTTCTCCCAACTACATCAATTTCCATCTTGCCACTTGCCGCTACTCTTTTAGCAGAGATAGAAATTCCACGCTCGCTTTTAACTCAACCTTATCATTGTCTCGGGGGATCCATGGGGGTGTTAGTGGTGGTGCGGCCACCTCCGGCCACCTCCACCTTCCCATCATCCAATGCCAAGGGCTTGGGTCGTATAATTACAAACCTCGTGGACGTGACACGAGAGAGTAAATCACGACTTCATAGACGCTTTCTCTTCACCTCCAACGCCTTTCTGGATCGCTCACGAGTATCAAGGGACTTCTGCTTCTTTTCAGAAGTCCTAACAGGTCAAGAGGAGTAAGAACACGTTGTGAATTGAACACGAATGGATTGAATTAAGAGAAAAAGAGGGAAAGCGGAAAATAACAAGGAAAAAAGTAATAAATTCTTGTTTTTCTATTTGTCAAATTTGGGCTGATGTCGGAAAATTTAGTATGTGGGTAAATATTGATCAAAAACAAGCGAAGTGAACTACAAACACTCAACAGTTGTTTACTGTTCAGCTAGCACTGAGTTGACTGTCTGTGCAATGTCATTTAAAGATCCAAAGCTGCCATAGCTGTATGCTTTGCTGCCCCTTGTAGCATGAAATGCCTGCAATACACAGCATTAAAGCATCTATCTTAAAACATGTAAAAATAAAAAGCTGCCCCTTGTAGCGTGAAATGCCTGCAATACAACGCCTCTAATAAGCCTGCATGTATTTTTAATAGCTGCCCCTTGTAGCATGAAATGCCTGCAACACACAGCACTATAATACCTACTTTTTATCATAATGCTGCCCCTTGTAGCATGAAAGCCCTGCAATACACACTTTATATTGCACCTGCATGTTATATTAATGCTGCCCCTTTCGGCATAAATTCACTGCAATACAAGACAATTTAGACGATAAACTTTAAAAGTGATCTTCTTTAATGTCCCAACTATTTTAAACATTACATAACTTACTTTAACCACGATACAACTTACATAAAACCTTTTCCTCAAGGTTATAAAAAGTAAAAATTAATTTTAACTTCATGCAAATTTATTTGCAACATTAATTAATTAGAAGAGCTAGATTTTATGAACTCGGTAACGCAGAGAGCAATGTTACCCTTAATAACATTAACAACAACGACAACAAAAAATGAGTAAAAAAAAAGTTTCACCGGCAACTCGTTACATAATCTTGAGAAAATCCAATTGGGAAACAATACAAGTACTGCTGACTTGAGCACTCTTTATTTCTCTTTTTATATCGTACGTTCTATGCTACCACTGCATTTGAGCAAGAAAAGGGATGAAAAAAAAGTTCGTATAAAAGCATACAAAGGAAAAGCACCATTATGTTCTTAACACGAAACCTTTTCCTTTATTTGAATTGTTTTTTGACTTAACTCCATCAAAGATAATAAGCTAGACGCCAACTTTGTTTTTTTTTCCTTTTTTCCTTTCTTTCTCTCCGCCGTTTCTTCTCTTTACTGTTCTTCCCCACTGGCAATCCATCATGCTTTTAAGATGAGATTCAACGGGGATAAGATCACGGGGATACGATATATCAGATGCACGTCGCGTACTTTTGTGAACGGGCCACGAGGCGAGATGATAGTGGAAGAAGCTTCATTGAACCCTCGGGTCAAAACAGACTGAGACAGTAATAGTTTTAAGAAATCTGGAAAAAAGTGCATTAAAAATACAAGGTGGATGTAGTGGAAGTGACAGTTGTTGTTATGAGTTTAAGGAAGTTTTAAAATGAAGTTGTGAAGTCGGGTTGGAGTTTTGGTGGATTTTGAAAGATTGATTGAAGTGTTTGAAATGATTTGAAGTTTGTTACGTTAAGAATGATTTAATGTAGAAAACAGATGATTTTTAAAATTGATTTAAATATGTTAAAATTTTAGGTTTTTTTTGTGTCTAAAATTTTGATTTAAATCCATTTAAATTTAGACAAAAATATATGATTTAAATATTTTTTAAAAACCAAATTTTAATCTAAATGAGTTTAATACCTAAATTTTGATCTAAAAGATTTAAAAATATTTAAATTTACCTGAGTTGTCTAAAAATATTTAAATGTTGATCTAATGTATAATTGTGTAAAATTTTTAGTAAAATGAGTAAAAATACATTAACTTATTTCTATTATCAGTAAAAATGAATAAAAATATGTAAAATTTTTCTAAAAAGGTCAAATTTAAAAGATGTCTAAAAATTACAAAAATTGCCTTAAAATCATTAAATTTTGAATTAAACTATCTACAACAATATTTAAACAATGTAAAAATATCTAAACTTCAATCTAAACTGCCTAAAATACCTTATAAAATCTAATTTTCAATCTAAAATCTCTAAATCTTCATAAAATTGCCTAAAATTCAACCCAAAACCCAAAACCCAAATCTAAAACACCCAAATCCCAACCAAACCCCTTCAACATCCCTCCGAAACAACCCCTTAAATCCCATAAACACACGTAAATTATATCTTTAAAAACAACTTCGTGCTGAAAATCCCATTTATTGCGGTTCATTAACAAGAAAAAAAACAAACAGAAAAAAAAAAAAAAACAAAAAATGTAAATGGATGTGGCATTTATCTGAATTTTTTCTCTTTTTAACTCTATATCATTATTTCCCCCCACTGAAATTTTAACGAGGACTTCCGCACTACTTTCAACAATATCATTAGTACTTCTCATTAACCAGAACAAAATAAAACAAAAAAAAAGATGAAATCTTATTAATGAAATGCACGCGGAGTTCTTTTTATAAGATTTTAAATCACTCGAAGAGCATATCTAGCAACTCGTGGGATTTGAAATGTTTCGTGTTTCACTACAAATTGAGAATTCGAGTGGTTTTAACTTTCCGCGTGGGACTTACGCGGTGTAGCAACGAGCTGACCGCATAAACGATGCACTTGGTTTCTAATCGTGCGGTCCCTCAAATTTGTTTGCCGTTTATTCCATTTCAACGTATTGGTTGCTTGTGCTCATATTAGACAATGTTTACCCGCATTTCCCTGCATACTTGTGGCAAATTTCTCATGCTGGAGAGACTTAGAACGTGACTTAACTGCTAAACTTCAAAGTTGAGTGAAATGGAAAGATTATGTTGCTTGTGAAAGTAAATATTTATGTAAGTGGTAATAGAAAATTTTTTGAGTTAGTTTGGTATAAAATTGAGATTAATTATTTAGTGTTAGGAGCGTTAAAGGCTTTTTGAGAACGATGTATTTGCCGAATGGTAATTGAATTGGATTTAATTTGAAAGGAAATATTTTTAATGGGATTTATTTTGAAATTTAAAATTTTTGAAAACTTGATTAACTCTTTTACTAAAAACTAAAACAATTCTGTTTACAACATTTTAAATCTGGGAGTAGCAGCGTTTTTGCAAATTTGCAAAGTTTAGTCAATAGAGGGCATGAAAATATTCATTTTTTTAGATATTACCCACTCACTGAGGAGGGTAGATCGAGGGGATAGTTTTAAGCCATCTGTTGTTGGTTATAATAAGGTCAAGCACAAGCTGAAGTGCAGGAAAACTTGTCACAATCTTTTGCTGGGATTGCAAGGGGCAGAACTTATGCATAAGCAATAACTGAAAAAAGTGATGAATTTTGCAGAGAAATTTTGCAGAAAATAAACTACGACAAAATGAACATAATAAAAGTAAAAAAACATTAGACTTTTATAGGCTAGGTATACAGAAAATTTTTTTTTTGTATACCTTTAAGAACGTAGAAGTCATGTAAGACAATCCTGAAAAAATCAACTAGCAATAGAGAGTTTGCGGAGAACAAGACTTATGTTTTATAACTTATAAATTCCATGTTAATTATAAATTTAACTTATAATTAACATGGAATTTATAAGTTATAAGTCATAAGTTTTGTTCTCCGCAAACTCTCTATTGAATCAACATTGAAAAGTGTTGATTGAATGTTTGAATGTTATATGTTGCCATTTTAAGCTAAATAAATATTATTTAATGCTGAATTTTGAACATTAAATCAACAGTAAGTAAGAAAAGTTATTAGATTAAATGACACTTCTTGTTTTAGGTCAACATTGACTGTTAACATAGTGTCAACTGCTTTGTTGTTGAATATCATTTAAAACAACTTTATTTGGTTTTTACTAGGTCTTAAGGTATGTAAACATACCTCATTAATGAAATTAATGAAATTCAAAGTTTTCACAAGTGAATGTGCAAAAAACAAACTTTTTTGCTTTTTGTCATCACTTCAAACACATTGCTGGTGTACTTTCATATATATAAAAACGTGTTTAATACATAATCTTAGTGCTTAAGTATAATAATAATGCATAATTTCATATTTGTGGATTATACGGCGATTCAATTATCCAGGGCAGTCAATTTCCCAACTGCCCCGGATAATTGGGAGTCTACTGTATAAGTAACTATCTCATAAAATAGGTTAATTTTGAAATTTTCATTACAAAATTATGAATAGATTACTTTAATTCTGTAGGATTAAACAAGAATTCTTAACTCAAATTCTAATGATAGACTCATTTGAAAACAAGGTAAACATTTGTGTATTTTTATTCCAACACAATACTACTTTTAACTTACGAACTGTAAGCTTTCTATTATATTCTGAATTTTATGTGAACAGTTTTAATGTGCTTGATGTACTTTACTTGAAGTAAAAAAATTATTATTTACATTATTAAGAAGTAATAAAAATCTAAAATTTGAAAAGTTAGTAACGTAAAGTATACGCATTAAAAATTTAAGTAAAAATATCATCTTTTTTAAAACTGATGTTATTACTTTAATTTTTAATAACTGACATCTTATATATTGTTAAAGAGAGGAAAGAAAATATAGTTGTCAAAGTTACTTCAAAATAATGAAAGAATAACAACATTATTACAGCAAAAGTGGAAATAAAATATTAAAAATCAATCAGCAAAAGTTAACAATACAACTGTCATATTAGCAAATTACTTTTATACAATACTGTTGTATAAGAACCCAAGGCTAACCCTTTTCTCATGGAAGGTAATCACCAAAATGAGTGCACGTCAAGTCTTAGTCTGAACTGAACTTTATTATTATTGTGTCCAACTGAGCCCACAGGCTCAGCCCAGCCAGACCAACTAATTAAAGTCAACTGGTCCTTCTGACAGATAGTATAGGCAAGTCTGCGATTTCATTCGAAATGACATAAAAGAAACTTCGCATCACAAAATCTACTACAAATTCAATTCTATAATCGCTTGCTCATCGTTAACAACAAAAAACTCTTGTTTGTTTAGATAGATTTAAAGCTATTTTGGGCTTTTACGGGAATAATATCAAGATCCCAGCTGAAAAAATCTAAAGATTATCTGTAGTTTTTTTGTAAAGTGTTTGAAGTTTTTTTGCAGTTTTTTTGGCCAATTTTGCAGATTTTTTACAGATTTTCTACAGACGTACTTCAAAATCTAAAGATTTTCTGCAATTTAATTTCGAAAATATAAATATTCTACAGAATTTGAAAAATATCTAAAATAATGCCTTCAAATCCAATGAAGTAACTAGAAAATCAGAGATCGATTTCACCTCGCATCAATATTTCCTTCTCTCACCATATCATTTTGTTGTTCATTTCCTTGTTCTTGATTCTTATGTATTTGAAGGTGATTTGTGGCCATTGGTTTAAATTTATTGCTGATAAATCACACTGATAAATTCTTGACATTGTGATATGGCCATCTTGAAATTATAAATAAATTTATTTTATTATATTTTTTAAAATATAATTCAGTGTGAAAAAAACTCATTAAGAGCAAGTAATATGAATAAAAAAAATAGTGAAATAATAAAAAAATGTAATCACCTAAAAAGTCATTTCAGCTACAAGGTAACTTCAGCTTGAATTGAATTGAGAAATAAAAGTTTGGACAGCAGTTTCCCTTCAATCTATTTCTTGATTCTGTCATTTATATTTCCAGTTTAAGTCACTTATAGCCAAAGTGCTAAAATTAGTAAATATTCTACAACAATTTATAAACACTGAAAATTAATTATTTCCAAACAAAACTTACATCAAAACCAAGTAATTTACTACAGATTAAGAAAATCAAGTAATTTACTAAAATTAAATTACATTTACAGTTTAAAATTTACTTCTTGTCTCTGCTTTTACCACTATTCTACTTCTATTCTTAATTTGCTTGACCAATGCCTTCAACCAACAAGTCATTAAGAAACAGTTACTTTGTTTTACTGAACAAATGAAAGGTTAATCGAGACATGGCCCCGTGCTCCGCTTTATCAGAAAGCACTTCGAATCACACACCGAGGCTTAATTTAGACTAACGCTACAGCTTCACAGCATCAAAGCTGCCCCCTGTAGCATGAAAGCCCTGCAATACATGGCATTTAATGCACCTACATGTATTTTACATAGCTGCCCCTTGTAGCATGAAAGCCCTGCAATACAAGCATTAAATGCACCTATTCTCAGCTATGTATCATTTAGCTGCCCCTTGCAGCATGAAAGCACTGCAATACACAGCATTAAAAGATGTATATGTTTGTTTTTAACACAGCTGCCCCTTGTAGCATGAATGCCCTGCAATACATTCATTTATTATACTCCCACTTCCCATGTCAAATCAAACGCAAATATTCTCTTTAATCCACCAACATATAAAGAACAACAGCAATCAGAAGAAGTAATATCATATTGATTTAGTCATATCAAACTTTATTTTCATCCATCTTCTTTAAATGAAATATTCCTTTCCTACCACTCACTCTTTAGTTTCCACTGTAATCAAACCTCGGTATTCGTTCCCACATTCCAAACTTGCCCGACATTAAATCTTTTTCCTAACACATGCCAATTGTTTCCAGCTATATAAATAAAAAAAACAATGGAAAAAAAATCCTTGCAACTTCAACTCAAACAAAAAACACTCTTTAGTTGAAAGCAAACCACAAACCATCCCCAAATGTCCAGCAGTGTGCGCAGGTGGACAAGCACGATACATTTCTTCGCTTAGACGTGGATAAATTCCTTATGTACGGTACGAGACAACATGGTAATGCTAATAAAAGTTGCACGGGTCCGTTGTTTTGGGGGCGCCCAGCGGCCGTAATCCAGAGTAACCTCCTCCATAATAGATGAACCCCTTGATAACGCAAGAATGCAAGCAATTCTCTCTAAAAGAATAATGGCTGCACCACATACTTTCTCCGTACTACACAGAGGCACACTTACGTGACACCGCTGCAGGAAGCAAGGGCAGGATCAAAAAAGTCTTAAAGTATTTGTCATAGTGGCACATCCCGATTTCTTTGCCTTTAAAGTGAATAGTGAATTCGCGTCACATACTTTATTCATTAAAATTATGGTTTTTTTAAATATATTTTTAGTGATATGTTATACGAAGTGCTTAATTTACGATTATTTTTTAAAAAATTTAATTCAATTTTTGTGTTATGTATTTTAGTTACTTTGATGAAATTTTTTATTTGGGATTTTTACGCTTTTTTAACGTGTATGTTTGATTCACAAAATTTTTATTTTTGTTGACTAAGCTTTTCGACAACTCTCATTGTCATCATCAGGTCTCGAATGCATATTTCAACTATTCTAGTCTCTTATATGATGAAATTACATTTTTGATGAAATTACATTTTACTTGAAAAAAGAAACTTAAAAAGTTATTTTTAATTAACATTCGAGTTTTTTATTTTAAAAAAATGATTAATTTCATTTTTTTAAAAATGATTAATTTCATTTTTATGGCTAATTAATGTCCAGATTAATTTATTTTTAACAATTATATAATTTTATTATAGTTTTTGCCATATATATTAAATATTTAACATAAAAATGTCAACTCTTAATGTAACAGTTAGTGAAGGATTATTTTTGTTACAATTATATTTTAAAAAATGCATGTACTCATGATTGTTATTTCACTACAAGAATAAATCATTTCTGCGTCACTGAACCACATTACAAGCAACTTGTTATACCCGAGTCTAGATATTTCGAATGTAGTCATTTATACACCCCATGTTGATGGATTGAAAATGTTCAAAAGTTCAACAGGAGTCAAGAGGTAATTTTTAATTGGAAAAACCCATAACTTTAAAACCAGCTAAAAAGATAAACTTTTTGTTAAAAAAAAACTTCTAAAAAAGGTTAATTATATTAAAAGATCGCAGGAAGAATTTTGATAAGTTGAAAACAGACTTCAAAGTTATGTACAAGTAAAGAATTATCAAAGCCGTGTTAATTTAGCGTTAACTTCAGAGGTAAAATGACAGATTGACAGTAATAAAACTTACTTAAAAAAATCATCTTAAAGAATGTGAATTCACGAAAAGTCAATGTGAAAGTTAACTGTACATTACCTTTTATCATTTAAAAAAATATCTTTTGCAAAGGTAAAAAAATAAAGTTAACTTTCACATTGATAATTTCACGATAGAAGAGAATAAGCACTATTGCTAATGCAAAAGAGATCTGATTGCACTGATTGTACCACTCATCAAACGTCGGCCAATCGGAAGCCGAGAAATGTTTGACCAATCAGACCTACACTGATAATACAACTTTAGACGTTTGATTCGTGGTATAATCAGCCGAATACCTCTCGTGAACGGAAGATTATCTCATAATTTTTCCTCGTTCTCCGCATTCACACAGTTCTAGCATGATAACTCACGTGGAGAACTCGGAAAAATTATCTCGATAATCTTCTGTTCACTCGTGGTATTATAAGTGATAAGTCACAGATTTTCAATAGAGAGTTTGCGGAGAATAAAACTTATGTCTTATAACTTATAAATTCCAAGTTAATTATAAATCTAACTTATACTTAACATGGAATTTATAAGTTATACGACATAAGTTTTGTTCTTCGCAAACTCTCTAATATTTTTTGATTTTTCTTGCAGTGTTTGTGTGAAATATAACCTCAAAAAATAAACTTTCATAATCATTTGATTGGAAATAATTTCTTACACCAAGAAGCCAAATTAATTCCCCCACTAGAATAATTAGTTCTGACTCTTGACTGCTAAAAGGCAACATAAGCAATTGTGTGATTTCAATACATTATAAATGCATAGGTTGCAGTTAGGCTTTAACTGCATAAATCATAATTACACAACTAAAAAGTTCATGGCATTGTGCAAACTCAGTGCCAGCAAAAACTACAATATCATTACATTTTAAGCCTGACATTCTATTAAAGTTGCACATTCACTTTTAACTAACTTTAACACAAGAGAAAAAAGAGAATTTTAAAAACTTAAGTAAAGAACTTCAAAGTAGTTGAGAGCAGCTTTAGTTATAAACATGTCATAAAAAATTTCTGCTGCAATATTTATAACAAGTTGAAGTGAAACATTTTAATCAGTAACATTCCTCCAGCAATGAAAGACTACAATTACTACTTTATATTTTGTCACCTGAGGGAGTTTTACAAGAATTATACTTTGTTGGAAAAACAAAAAAATGGCCACCTCATTAAATGTTTATGTTTTCAGACCAAATAATATATCCCAATTTTATTGCTGCAATTTCTGCAACTGTGAAGAAAGTAAAATATGTTATGGGAGTTTTGTAAGGTTGTTCTTGTTTTAGAACCAATATCACTCCTGTTTCCGTCATTAACCTGTATTAACTTCACATTTACTTTATTATTGTTTGTTATTAGAGAAATTGCATTTTTTGTATGAAAATTAAAGTAAAACGCAAAAAAATCAAATGATCTTAATATTTTGTTTTCCTAGCTTTTGGGAGGGGAAATCCAACTCTGTATCTCCTTGTGGTCCCCCTGAGTACTTCACCTTGTGTAATGTTAAACAAGAGCTTTTTACCTCAGATAGTTTTGGAGTTATGTTTTTTCTATTTCTTTGGTTGTTTTACCCATTGCTTTTTTCTGCCCTCTGGCTTTCTTTTCTCATCTTTGGTTTTTGTTTCGAAGGTTATTCCTTTCCATTCAGAAGTTTGGCTTATGTAAAGTTTTGGAATTGTATAAAGATTTAGATCGTAAAAAAATGTATGACTTATGCTAAATAGTTAGCTTGTGGTAGCTTTATCTTGTGACAGGTAGAGTATGGCCTTTGCAGCCACTGGTGACCTCTCTCTTGTTATTTAATTTTGTTTTCCGGTTTATGATGCCGCAATTAATAAGAAATAACCTAAATTTTGAAACTTACCCCGTATTTAATAGAGAGTTTGCGGAGAACAAAACTTATGTCTTATAAATTCCATGTTAAATATAAGTCAGATTTATAATTAACATGGAATTTATAAGTTATAAGACATATATTTTGTTTTCCGCAAACTCTCTAATATTAATAGTGCAGCAAGATAACTTAAACACTTCTGTTCAAATTTTCGTCTTCGTTCACACTGCAGTACTAACTAATTAAACTAAACTTAGTTTTCCTTCAGTTTAGAGTTTAATTACGTCACTTTCAATACCAATTGCAAAAGTTACAATGTAAAGTGACATAATTAAGCATAAAAGTGAAAGGGAACTAAATATCATGATGCTATGTATGAAATTCAATCAATTTTTCGAAATATTTGTAATTAATTGCCATTCTATATTTTTTAAAGTCTTGTACGAAAAATTACAACCCATCTATGGTATCAGTTGAACAAAAACAAGTCTGAGAACTTCCTTGCAATTCCCAAATCAAACTCCCTTTGTAAGAATTCCTGAGAAAGTCATCAAAGACAGTCCAAATTGTTTTTATTTATTTTTGATTTTGATGTTGTCAAGCAATTTTTATTCCATATTTTTGCTTTTATTCTATTTTATTTTTTTATTGGTTGCTTGTGACACGGACTGAAATTTCGTCGACCTCGCTCTACCCATCGGAATCCATGAATTCCCTTTTCCCTCACGAATATCGATTTGTGTAAGGGGTTTGCCCGCAATATGGTCTTTCTAGAGGCATTTTAGTAATAAAAAAAATATTTTTTATATATTTAACAAAACCTCTTAGTGTACAACAAACGGCAAAGGAGCACGAAATAAAAATGATAATAGATGCAACAGAATGCATTAGAATGCTTCATGTACACAATCATAAAAAATTAATACTTCTGAGTAGTTTTACTCTTTTATTTTATTAATGGAATGTAATGAGTTTTTGATGTTTATTTTTAAATTATTTTATTGCGGATAGCAAAAATATATTTTTTTAACATTTTTTTGGAATTGTACAGAAAGCAATGCTATCTGGTAGGTAAAAACTAAAGTAAAATTTATAGCTGGAATTTAACACTTAATTTCTTGTTAACCGTGTAGCTGCCCCTTGTAGCATGAAAGCCCTGCAATACATGACATTAATGTAACCATTGTATTTTACCTTGCTGCCCCTTGTAGCATGAAAGCCCTGCAATACACAGTATTAATGCAGCTATATGCATTACACTTAGCTGCCCCTTGTAGCATGAAAGCCTTGCAATACACGGTATTAATGCAGCTTGTAGTGTGAAACACCTGCAATGCAAGGCATTAATATAGCCGTAAAGATTAAGGAAGGTTGAGTAGCAAGAGATTGCATTTTTATTTAATGAGAACAATGCCATATTATGATAACAAATAAGAATATAATACGAATTTGTTTACTTTTAAGGATACTTTGAATTACTATAAACTCCTTTTTTTTACTTTAAAAGTTTATAATTAAATTTTTAATAGTTTTCACCTAAAATGGATTTATTTGCAGTTTTAAAGTTGTTTTTCACTTAAAAAATGTATAAGTAAAATTTTTTTGTGGTTTTTCCACCAAAAAATAAATATGTTTACATGACTTTAAAGTGGTTTTTTATAACTTTAAAGCACAATATAAGAATATTTTCAGTGATTTTTTAAAGTGATCTAATGTGTACTTAAAAGTGGTTTTTCATTTTAAAAATAAACATACGGTACTATTTTTTGATTGTTTTTAACCTAAAAGCGGATCAGTTTGCATTAGAGAAATTGGTTTTTCACTTAAACAGATTAAAATAAGAATATATTTGGTGGTTTGCCAACCAAAGTATCCACGTTCCGATAACTTTAAAGTAATCATTCACTAAACAGACTCTCATAGAGGAAAAATTTTACAAGGAGAATGCTTAACTAACGTTTGGTGCCTCCAATCATTTGGAATCGCAGTCTTTCTTTCTCTCTGGTTGTTTTGACCATAACTTTCTTCTGCCCTCTGGCTTTCTTTTCTCTACTTCATCGTTTTTATTTTGTTGGTTGTTCGTGATTTTATTTTGAGGTTTTTACTTGTGTTAAAATTTAGATTTGTGTAAAAGTTTATGATCGTATATAGCTCACAACAGGTCACGTATGGCCATAGTAGTCGCTTGTGACTTTAAGAAATATCTCTCCCCTCCTCCCTTTATCTGTACATTACAGAGTAGCAATTTTACAGCAAAAAAAGCCGTCATTCCAAACCATTTGTAATCAATACTGAATTTATTGTAAAGATATCATTTGTTTAATTAAGTTATTCACAGAAAACTCTTAAGTTTTCTTTATTTCTAAACACATAAAAGAAATTTTTCAAGCAAGGAATTACATTATTGCAAATTACACAAAGCACAGTTTACTCAAGTCTGAATACACAATTTCCATTTTCCCACAACCTCTTTTGAAAATAAGCCTCAACTCACTCAACACCTACTTACACTCAAGAAATATGAACAACTGACAAAAAAATAACTTTTATACTTTAATTCTCCATCTGTGGGCGAGACCAGAAGGCTACCACACCTCTAAAGTAGCCTTTTTAATACCCATTAAGCACACCACTTAATTTATCTTCAAAGAACAACTTGATCCTTTTGCATAAGCACAAACTGCACTTGGCAAACAAATACAACCCTTGTGGAAATAAATCTTTGTTGCCCAAGCGTACACGCAAACAACACCACAAACTTTAATATTTACACAAACATGAATGCATACTGCACATCTTCTTCTTCAACAAGAAAAGAATATATCTTTCTTTCAAGTATCCCACCAATCACTCTTTATTTTCTATATTTGCAAAGAAAAGAAATCCAGAGCTTTCCTTGAACTTACTGACAGGTCAAAGAACGGAACGAATCAATATTGAATTTTTTATGCCTTTTCTTATCAATATCGGCAAATTCCAATGGAGTGTTAACAAAAAAGTGAAAATGAGAGAGAAATTCAAAGGAAAATCAAATTTTTATAACACTAATACTGAATTTATATATAGGCAGTAATTGATGGAAGAAATAAATGCCTGACGATAAATATTTATGCATCATAAGTACCAAATTTGTTCGAATAATCACAAAATTTTTAACTAACTTTAATTTAAAAAAATAATTGTTTGCCGAACTAATTATTCACAAACTTTGTGATTTCAGTCCTCCCTTACAAAATGGTCAGATCTGGCTTTAAATAACACCAGATCAGAAATTGGCCCTATTTAACCAGATCTGGTTATATCCATGGGCGCCCGCAGAATTTTTTCCAGGGGAGGTCAAAATGATGTCCATGGTGAGTTATGAGGTACAACAATGAGCAAAGAAGTGGAAATAAAAGATGACTCACCTTAATTAACAATTGCAATCACGTGACAACCCAACTGAAAAATCTAAAGATTGTCAGCAGATTTTTTGTAATTTTTTTTGCAGATTTCTCCAAAATAGATTAGGAAAGGGCAGGGGTCAATGATCCAAGTGGGGGGGGGGGGGAATCGACCGGCCAGGGAGGGTCAGCCGACCTGTTCGACTCCCCCGCCCCCTGCGGGCAGCTATGGCTATATCAATTAGTTGTATGACCAGATTCGATCAGATCAATTGGGAAGAATCTAACTTGATCTTGGTGGATCTAGAGCGATCAGGATTTGCTTCATTCGCATAAAACATTGATCGGGGCAGATCAGATTAGAACTGGTAGATTTGATCTGGACTTCTGTACATCTTGCTAGATTTCATGATGGATCTGACTTGATCTGGCATGATCTAATCAAATCTGCTCAGATCTGATCATTTTGAAAGGGTTAAAACATTAATGTTGTAAAATGTTAAAATTAAATAAACCTGGAACAACTAGTTTTGCAACCGGAAATGTTAGGAGGTGGGCACTATTTGAAGTGCCGGTCCATTCAAAGAAATACGATACAGTATGTATGTATGTATGTACAAGAAATACGATATGTAAAAGTTAAAAATAGAGAAACAAGCCGTTTCCTTTTTGTCCCCTTTCAAAAGGGCCCATCATCTTTAGGTGGTCACTAACATGCTCGCTAACATGGAAATCTCATATAGGCGCCTCCATCGCTAAGTTGTCATGTGAAAATAGCGGAGGCTTGTTCCATTACTTGTAACTTTTACACACTATGATTATATGTTATGTTCTATGTAGTAACATATTGTAGTACAGGTCGAACCTCGTTATTAAGAACTCGCTTATTGCGAATTCCTCGTTTTAACGAATTTTTTAAAAAGTTTGGTTGGATTCCTATCCATTCATTCAATGTTAAAAAATTCGGATATTACGAACTATCGATATTGCGAACAGATTTGACGGTCCCTTCGAGTTTGTTATATCGAGGTTCGACCTCGTAGTAGTTATTTGCTGTTATACGATGTATTATATGTATTCAGGGACACTCCAAGATTGACATCTTTCCCATTAGTTGGAGACTGCACAATTTCCTACCAGAAACCTTCCCGCAATAAAAAATTCTAAACTAAACCTAAACACTGATTTTAAATAGTTATAATAAGATCTAATGTTCTCATGTTTATACAGTAGACTTCCAATTATTCAAGAAGTGGATTAACCAGGTCTAAAAATTTAGGTTAGGTTATAGAGAGGCGAAATTTTCATTTCAAACTAATTTTTGTATCATTACAAACTGTTATTGACAACAATAGTGTCCACAAAAGTGAAAAATTATTGAAAAATAAAAAAAAATCAAATTTACATATAATTATGTCTAATTTTTCATTATAAGTGTTTCTGAAGCACTTAGTCATGATTAGGCTCTTGAACTGAGGATTATGAAATAATTGCTCATTAAGATTGCTGTAAAACTCAGTTCAGTTTCATTAAATATTAATAAGAATATATTTACAGTTAATTTAAAAGTGGAAATTATTATTCAAATATCAGAGTGTTAAAAAAAAAGAGGAAGGGAGATGGTGTAAGAATTTATAGATGTTTTGAAATGATGTTGTTGCTGAAGATTAATTAAATAAAGGTTAGATGTCAACACAAAGATGGATATGAAATGATCCGAGTTGTAATTGGAAATTCGAGTAAACATTAATTTTGTATTTCTGTTTAGTTTCAAGTTTTACTTTGGTTGATTGTGGTTTTGGTTAATTATTCAAAAGTTCTTTATTAAAGATAAAATATTTTATAATGTGGTATTAAATTGACTAGTTAAATTGTATGGCCAAATTTTAAAAAAATAGTCAAAATTATAATGCTGATGTATGAAGTTAAATTTGAAGAAATTAAAGGTTAAAAGGTTAAAAAATAAAGGTTAAAAAAAATTAGGTAAAAGGAGTAAAACAAAAACTTAAAATATCTGAAACAGTCAAAAAATCCTTAAAACCAATATACCATACTGTAAAAATGGTTTAAATTAGTTCAAATCACTTAAAAATAATCCACACCAAACAATATTCCAAAATTCGAAAACCAATCCACTAATTACACATTTATAAAAAAATCCAACATTTCTCTCATCCATTCAATTCCCCAGACAATTCCACTTCTAACTAAAACTCACACATCAAAACGCAAAAATTCAAATTGCTTAACTTTCAAAATTTAATTAATCACTCTCGCATGACAAGAAAAATCCCAGCAGAATTCAACTTTAGTCAACTTTTATCACTCCACGTCCGATACGTGGCGTTGATAAGAAGGAGCAAAATCCAGACACCATTCTCAATCTTTAAGACAAAAGCTAAGACAGAGGATCTGAGGCTGACAAGTCGCTCGAGACGTTTTTCAATTACTACTCAACAACGAGCACCAAACTGTATTTGCTTAGCTCTCATGCAAAAATCGATGCAGGATTTTAACTCGTTCAGGGTTGATCCCCCGGATGCCATGAGGGGAAGCACGCAAGCCATAAAGTGTGTACACTAAGTGAATAAAAGTGCAAAGATGCCAAAACGTAGTGGAACAAGTCAAAAGCGCCGCCTGCACATTCGGCTTTCCGGCACTAACACCTGTTCCAAATTCTGCTACTTCTCTTTTCCTGATTCGATCGCGATTAGGTACGAGCAAATGGATTACAATTAATGACTTTTTCACGGCTAAACGACATTCCTTGAGCGCCGTCAAGTGGCATGCAGCCAAACCCCTTTTTTACTATTCTTTTCTTCGAAATTCAATCGGATCTTTTGTGAAAAAGGGACAATAAGCCGTTATTGGAGTTTGAAACGTTCTTGTAATCCAATTAGAAACCGCTAATGACTTTTCGTTATTGAAACTCTTTCGTAATTCAGTCCAACTTTGTCGAACTTTTGGATTCTCTACCTCCTCGTGGTTCCTCTGGTTAGTTCACTTTGCGTGATGCTAAATGAGGCTTCGGTGCCTCCAACTGTTTTGGGGTTGCGGTGTTTCTTTTTCTCTGGTTGCTTTGGCCATGGCTTTCTTCTGCAATATTCCCCCCCTCCAGGTTTATGTTTTGTTGGTTGTTCCTGATTCAATTCAGAGGTATTTTGTTTAGACATGTATAAAGCAGCATATTTGCTCTCTTGCTACAATATAAAATTTCTGGACATCTTGTTTTTGTTGATTGTACAATGTGTAGAGAAAAATTTTTTTTAAATATAAAAATTATTTAAAAATTTGAGCTTTAATTTTATCTAAACCAACCTCTACAAATGAGAGCCCCATTAAATCAGACAGTTCATTGACCAAGTGACTGGTCTACAGAATGTTGGTATACTTGTTCAGGCATTTCACACATGTACATATTTTGAAATGAATGAATAAATCTTATGCTGAATTTCATGTGGAGCTGTATTCATTTCCAACTAAATACAATGTGATATATTAATTTCCAAAATGATATGTTACTTCTACAATACAACCTGCAAATTACTTCGTAATGAATTAACTTATCAAAGATTCACTTTAAATAATTAACTAAAAGCCCAAAGGCAAAAGTCTTTTGACAACATCAAATGTAACAAATTTCAATATTTAAATGTGCATTATGATTAGTCAAGTTGTTATAAAATCACTGAATTATATATTCTGCTTATGTTCCTACTGAAATTAAACTCAGTGTCACAGTAGCCTCTAGATTCATTTCCAAGCTCTTACTTACCTGGTCACAGCTTTTGACTTCTAACTTCAACAAGCAACTAACTTTCCCAATTATACTTCTCCTAGACCCAAGCCAAATCCCAGAAATCCTGTATAATTTAAGATTATGAATGTTCGTCATATTACCATATTTCCTTGTGCAGGACACGGGCTGCAATTACTGCACAGGGCAGCACACGAGCCCTGTTTACTGCGCAGATGCAGTAAATGAGTTACAATTCCAGCTTTAGGTGACATCCGGTAAAGGATTCCCTGTTCACCGAGACCATCTTTTTGAATTGCATTTTTTAAATAAGGGTTTAAAATTAATGCAATTCAATTGCAGATGATTAAAAACACATTCAAATGGCTTCATATGTAAACGTAGCCATTTCTCTCTTAGTTATTATTACATCAAATTTTAAAGTAGAGACCTCTTTGGTGGTGCTAACGTCAACTCTTTAACCCCGCTTTAATGTCGCGTGAAAGCCGATATTGAAATATCAAACAATTTCACATTAAATGACTTTAAGTCGTTATTCGGCGTCTAAATTAACGTGGACTATTTTGTGAAAGGAAGTTGTGGTTGATTAAATGCCTGTAATCCACAAGAAAAACAGTCTTTGTAAGGAAATCAACCGTATAACACTGCATTTTAACTCCCAACACTGTCAAGATCCTAACTAGAAGTTGTCAAATATGAAAACTTAGTCGGCCTTGATTGTACGGGTAACAATCAAATCTGCAAATAATGCGCTCGTGTACTACCCGAGGAAATACAGTAATCATTTATTTATATTTTCAAATTCCTTTAACTTTTTCGTATAATAAAAATAACAATACTTATACTGATTTTCCCATCTCTAATAATATTATCTTACAACTACTCAATTCAAAATCAAATTTCCCTCCCAAAGCCCAATAAATCTCCCGAGTGCGATAAACCGCGAATAACTCCGAAACAGAAGCTTAAAAAGTTCTCCAACTTGGCCAATTCAATTGCCAATAGACCTCGATACCGTCTCCAGTGTCATCACTAAGTACCCAGCCGCTCTTCTTTTTCCACTGGCCCTTAAAGGCGAGAACATTCAAACTCCCCTCGGTCCATCATCCATTTTCCACGCTATGATGGACACTAAAAGGGACAGATCGAGCCGGAAACAGCGTCCATCTGCTCTAATACACGTATCGCCTCATTCATCACGGTGCAAAAAAGATGAAAGGAGGTCTCCGCCAACAACACGAGGAAAAAAGATTTCGCACGTCAAAAATGCCACTTTCCCAACATATTTCCATCACGGAATTTGTACACTTACAACTCTATTTCCATCCATAAACCGTTTACGCCAACACGAAAAAGGCATACAACAATGGAATAAAACATGAGCTCAACGTTTCCATTCCTCAACGACCCTTGATCTAAAACTCTGTAGTTTCCAACTCCATTTCCAGCTCATAAATGCGCCTCTGTTTTACACCTGTTCGAGAGAGGGGAAAATCAATTGCAAACTGCGCTCTAAACTTATGTTTTTTGTATTTCGTATTTATTTATTTATTTTGAAAAAAGGAAAGAGAATGTTTGAAAATTGCAAATAAGACAGTAAGTGTGTGCCTGGCACAATTGCCATCACTGTTCTTCGCGTTCTGCGGGTATCATATCTCAATGGAATGTGCATTCCTCTGCTTACTGCCGCCCGTATACGTGTGCCAATGAATCAGTCGCTGCCTTATAGTGATTCCGAACCACAACATTTCAATCGCAGTTAAAAAAGATTGTTTTTGTTGGTGTAATGTGTATAAAAATTGTAATCGAAAATCGTTTTATGGCTTCGTACAATGATTCTGTGCAGTGCAGGGCATTCATGCTACAAGGGGCAGCTGTGAAAAATACAAACATATATGCATTTAATTGTTTGTATTGCAGTGATTTCATGCTACAAGGGGCAGCAACTACTTATAAAGCATACAGTAGGTGCATTTAAAGCCGTGTATTGCAGGGCATTCATGCTACAAGGGGCAGCTAAACATATTTAAAGCCTTGTATTGCAGGGCAACTTTGCAAAATACATTATACAGCTGTATTTAAAAGCAGTATTAAAATACAATCCCTGTAAATTAAATATTTATTTGTTGCATTGTAGATAACAAAATATTTCCTTTGCATTCAACTGTGCCTAAGGCTGTATTTTCATATATAGAAATGAAATATTCTTATAAAAACACTTTGCAGTATTGTTTACTTTAACTTTACTCCTTGAATAAATGTTATTCTTTGTTTTAAAGTGAAGAGAACATTTTTGAATGGAAATAACCACTTAAATTCATCATTCGAAAGTTTCCTTTCAACTGTCAAAAGCAGTTATTCATCTCACTGTTTAAAAAAAATGTCTTTGAAAAATTTATATTTGATATTGCTTTTTCAGTCAATATACAAAGTAGGAATCAAGACTGAACTCAAAAAAGTTAGATTCAATCTTGATGAATGGTAAATAAGGTTATTTTTGCTGTATTCCACAAATAACAAGAGAAAAAAATTTGTAGTCACAAACTCCTGAAAGTTTCTTTCAGGAGTTTATGGGAATTCTTTTAGGATTCTGTATATTATTTATGAATTGCTGGTGATCACTTTCATAATAAATATATTAAAATGTTGAGAAATATTGAAATATGTCTATAAATATTGAAAAATATGACTCAAAGTATGTCTCAATGTCTTAAGATATTTTTTTTGAATTGTCTAAAATATTGAAAAATACCATTAACAATATTTTGAACAGAAGTTAATAAGTTTTTAAAAATGTTAAGTAAAAAAATAGAATGACTAAACATATTGAAAAGAAATTGAATTTCTAAAAATATGAAAAAATGTCGAATATTTTTTGATATTTTTTCAATATTTTTAGACATTTAATTTCTTTTCAATATTTTTAGTCATTCTATTTTTCGAAATTTCTGTTTAAAATTTTTCATTATTTTGATTTATTACTTAAAAATGATAAAACTAACACAAAAACAATAAAAAACAAGGAACCATAGAAACCTAGTAAATAACTTATTTACTAGGTCAAAAGCAATTTCTTTTGAAAAGACAAAAAAATTGTATAAAATGGAATAAAATGGAATAATTTCACAAAATCATTATACGACTGAAATGTAACATATGTAAAATATATCAAGAATGAATTAAAAATAACATAAAATGCCTTTAAATAAACTAAAATGTGAAAATGTAAAAAAAAAATGACTCAAATTTGCAAGAAAATATCTGACAAAAATTTCTAAAAATTAAAAAAAAATAAATTCCTAAACTTTTAATCAAAAACTGCCATTAAAAAATAAACTTTTACCACTTCCACAAGTAGATCTCTGGCCTTAATTATCCGAAGTTCACCTTCCTGCACAGAGAAGCAACTTCATAGTTTTTGTAAACAAACCCTAACAGAACTCCTAACGATGATACATATCTCATTTAACACCTATCCATTCTCAGTAAATGACATCTCTAAGCCAACCCAACCCACTCATACAACTGGATCCACCAGCAATTCAAACAATTACAATACAAGACATGTTTTTCAGACACCATCTTCTAACAACCAAACAGTACAAACAGAAGAAAACAAACCAAAAAAAATCAAAACTTACAAAATTCAAAACCTCCCCAAAAACAAACTCGAACTCCACTTCACTCGCCCCCCCCCCCCCCCCAACCACTTAAAAATCCAAATACATACCTTTCATTTATCCAACATCAACAAATCTTCAACTCTCAAATTTCAACTGTTTACAAACCTTTTGATATCTCAGCAACACACAGTACTTACTTCCAATTTAGACTCGATAATTTATTTGCTCAATGTCGTCTTTCCTTTGAGAGCACTTAACCAATTACAAACTCCAACACCAACACAGAAAAAAAACAAAAAAATAAAAAAACAAATGTCAAAGAAAGGCGTAAATTTTCCAATCCGCCGGTCTTCTGGGACATCTAAAAACATTTTACTTAACTCTTGATGACATTTCCTCAGTTTTAAACAAACTTTGAATATTTAATTTCATGATAAAATTCCATTCATTGCCAAAAAAGATGGCATCCAATATTAATCAAGCACTTATCTTCAATTCAATTCTGATCCCCATCTAATAAAATTCAAAAATGTCAGATGCAATGCTGGAAAAATTGCATCTGAAATGTGCAATCTTGTTTTACATGCAGTCTTGTTTCCTAATGAATTCATACCGGCTTTAAGGAGGGAAATAAACATGCATTGAGAATGTCTTTGTCTCGAGGGATGTGCTAGAAAAACACATTAACAAATAAAAATTTTTTTTGAATTTTTTAGATTTTTTTTGAATTTTTTAAAATTTTTTTTGTGTTAAAAAACAACACAAATTACTAAATAAATAAACATGCCTGAGAAAGGGTTAATATTGTTAATGCAAATGAGATGCGGAGTAAATTCTGAGAATGTTGCAATTGTAAGAAATTTATTATTTTTATTAAAACATTCTTAGGATTTTTTTGGGGATGGATGGCTGGAGGTATTTGAGGAATTAGGGTGTTCAGGAGGTTGTAGAATATGTCATTGGAGCATTAGATTCCAGGTAAATGATATTGTAATTATGGGGATTTTTGGAGTTTGATTTAATTATTTTTAGATGGGAGTGAGTGAGTTGGGTTTATTTTGGAAATTGGTTGAAAGTTATACAAGTAGTACTTGCGCTCAAAAAAATCCCAACTCAAATATTGTTAAATCAAACAATAATTGGTTTATTTTAACTATAATATTAAAACGAACAATATATTTAGTCAAAACAACCAAATTATAGTTTGCTCTAAGTGCCATTTTTTCAGTGTAGAGATTGGTTTTTACATGAATTGGAAAAATTGTATTAAAACTGTTATGACAATAAGCAGTAGTCAAAAATAGGTAAAAATAGTCTGGATAAGTCAAAAATGTAATAATAACCAACAATAGTTTGAAAATGGTCAATAATAGTCTTAAAGTTAGTCTAAACTGTCTTGAAATAATCTAAATTAGTCTTGACAGTAGTCTAAAGTAGTCTTGAAAAGTAGTCCAAAGTAGCCTTGAAAGTAGTCTGCAATAGTCTTGAAATTAGTAAAAATTCTTCTTAAAATAAATTTTAAAGTTTTGAAATAGGTCTAAAATAGTCAAAAGTAGATCCTGAAATAAGTAAAAGTCTTGCTTGAAATAAGTAAATGAAATAAGTAAATGAAATAAGTCTGGAAATAAGTGTAAATAAAATAGTCTTAAAATGAGTCCAAAAATTATTCAAAATAGTCTTCCATTACACTAAAATTTTAGTGATTTTAGTCTAATTAGTCAAAATTAGTCAAAAATAGTCTTAAAAGTAGTCTGAAATAGGTAAAAGTCTTGCTTGAAATATGTCTGGAAATAAGTCTAAATAAAATAGTCTTAAAATGAGTCCAAAAATTATTCAAAATAGTCTTCCATTACACTAAAATTTTAGTGATTTTA
>JAQIXT010000786.1:0-24287 GCA_034700445.1 Stenotaenia linearis | reverse complement strand
CGGAAACTCCTTCGACTAAAGCATCTTTTGCATCGACAACTTTGTCTTTGGCGGCTTCTGCAACTTCCTCCACTTTTACTTTGGAATCAGATACTTCTTCAAGTACAGCATCTTTAGCATCAGATACTTCAACTAAAGCATCTTTTGCATCAACAATTGTGTCTTTGGCAGCTTCTGCATGTTCTTTGACCTTGTGTTTTGGAACAATTACTCCTTCAACCAAAGCATGTTCACCATCTACAACTTTGTCTTTGGATACTTCTTCCACTTTTTCTTTGACAGAAGTAACTTTTAAAAATATTTCTTTCTTTTTAGGTAATTCCTCCACCATTTCTTTTGTATGAGAAATATCTTCAATTACCCTGTCTTTTGTATGAATAACACTGTGTTTTTTTATAGTTTCAACTTCTTTCACAACTGTGTCTACAGATTTTTCTCTTGTAAATACTGAAACTTTTTGTACTTTGTCCACCAATTTCTCTCGAAAATCCTCTACTTTCTCGTACGATACTTTTCCTTTCACCATTTCTTTTGCATCGACAACCTCTTTCTTTACTTTTTCTACAATTTCTACTTCCTCCATCGTATCAATGTCCCTTTCGTCGCTGAGTTCTTTATATTTTTCTACAAATTCTTCCGCTCTTTCTTTTGGATGCTCCTTTTCCACGAGTATTTGTCTCACTTGTTCGATGGAAGGCGGGATCTCACTTTCGATAATTTCTTTTAATACAGTTTTCCTTTCTTTAATTTCGTCTTTACTATAAATAATATCAGATTTTTCTATTTTTACAGGAGACGTAATATCAGGTGGGGAAGACACTTCCACCGTATCACAAATCTCCTTTTTCTTTTCCCTTTCGTCATCATCAGCTGCGCGACATGGCAACTTTATTGCCATGTCCCTAACAACTGTCGTTACATCAATTAAACTTTTCCCAATATTAATATACTCTATTTCCTGAGTTTCAACTATAGTAACTTGTTCGTCAGTAAATGGCACACTCTTTGTCAGGGCAGGTTCGTCTAATTTTTCATCTTTTAATACTACAACCTCTATTTCCCTTGTTTCATCTATTTCGTCTATTTCCTCTTCTACTCCAGCTACTTGTTTCTCGCTATCTACAAAAGGCACTTCCTCGTAGCTGGATGAAATCTCACTTTTAATTTTAGTTGGCACTTGTAATTTTTCGTCCACACAAGTAATCACGATCGACTTTTCCTTCTCCATCTCTTCCAGTACTTCTTTCTCGACGATCGTTTCTTTTTCGGGCAAATCCAGATTCAACTCGATGTCCATCTTCTTCGACACGATGTCGGCAATGATTTCTTTCTTCTCTTGGATGAAGTCTTCGATCAGTATCGGACTCAATCCCACGCTGACCGTGTGGGTCTCGATCGGACTCGAGCTCGAATCGACCGTGACCGTCTGCAATCCTTCGAGCGGACTCAACGCCACCGACACCATTTCCGTCTGGATCGGACTCACGGCGGTGTCGGTCAGTTTGCCGATCACCGCTTCTTCAGGCACGGATTCGCTTCGTTCGGACTCTGCGACCGAAACTGCTTCCTCGTCCTCGACTTTTTGTTTGATCGGAACGACGCTGCCGCGTTGCGAAGGCACTTTGATTTCGTCGTCGAATCCCGTCTTGATTTTTATGTGCGACTCGGTCGAGATCGAGATCTCGTACGTCTGCGGCATCTTCCCACCGTTAAACAACATAAGGCGACTTTCAGTGCTGGCACTCGCGTCCTGAGTTTTCACTTTTTTGTGACCGATGAGCAATTCGACTGCGGGTGACCTTCCGGGGTTCGAACGTCGTTTCCCGTTCGGCGCGGGCTCGTGTCCCGGATTACCGGGGTTCCCGACGTTACTGACCGGGCTGTCCGAACCCACCGAACTGAGCGGCAGCGACATGGGTGACGTTGTGGTCGACAGTTTTGCGTCGAGGGTTTGTTTTGGGGTTGGTTCTACGTGATCAGAAGACTTAACGATTTGCTTGGAACGGAATTGATTGGACGGTTTTAAAGGATCTTCTTCCGCTTCTACTTCCTCTTCTTCTTCGACGGCCAGAGGCACATCCGGGATTCCGGTCGACAATACGAGTTCGGTAACTTTCGTCTGTCTCGTCGGTTCTGTTAAAATCGTTTCTTCGGGTGTCGCCGACTGACTCGGCCGCGCCGTCGAAGCGATCGGCGGTTCTTGAACCGGATTCGCCGCCGTCGTCTCTCCGCTCGTCGTCGCGGCTCCCGCCGGCTCTTTCTTCGGGTCTCTGATTTGCACGGTCGGTGCCGAAAGAATCGTTTTTTCGGCCTCGGCTTGCGATTTTGCTTCGGTTTCGGTAGGAACTTTTGGTGCGTCGGTCGGAATTGCCATTTCCTGCGTTTCGGCAATCACTCTGCTCATTTCCTCTTGGATTATTCTCGGTTCTGCGTCGGCAGTGTCGTCCCTTTCCATCGTCGGTGCTGAGGGAATCAAAGAGGTTGTAGCAATTTGTCTCGTTGTTTCCTCTTGGTCGGTTGCGTGATCAACTGCAAGTTGATTCACAGCAAAGGGACAAAATGATTAGCACCTGCCCTGACCTTTGGGCCTTAGCTGTCATTTTCACGCTTCTCAGACAGAACAGGAAAGGAAAAGGGATTTCGGGAAAGATTGACAGCACACAGGCGGGAGTTCAAATCTCGTAAGAAAATTTCTTAAATAAGCACAAAATTAAACAAATTTCTATTTAAAATAAGGAAAAAAGCCCAATCAAATGAAAAGTTAACCAAACAGACCATCAAATCATAATGTTTTACTTTTTTCTGTGTTTTAATACAAAGTGCTAAATAATCGAGAAAATTGTGCCATCACTTTCACCAAAAACCCACTGGTTTTTACTTTTACTGATTTTTCCGAAACATAACATTGCTCCATAAATATAACGAAAAAAGTGAAAAAAAAAAACAAAAATTGCATTCAAAATCGACCAAATCAACAACTCGCAACGAAATCAAAACGGAAATCATCTTTCTAGCTACGGCTTTTACCGATTCGAACTAACGAAAGAATAAAAAAAAATTAAATTAAAAATCTAACTCGAAAAGCGTTGATAAAACCAAATATAAAGTGAAAAACGCAACTGAAAGCAAAACCACATCCAACTTACCTGCTATGCTATCAAAACGAGAAAAAAAGGAAGAAAAGGACACGGGGACGGACACACATCATGCCAATGCCATGCACCACTTCCACCACAAAAGCTCCAAATATCACTTCGGAATTATCTTTCCGTCATTTTAACTCATCGCTTACCTTTTTCTTCCACCGTTTTTCCCTTTTTGCCCGGAGATTTCTGATCCAGTTCCTGCGGTGCGAGAATCTCACTTTCGGCGAGACGGCCTGGGTCTCCATCTCCTAAAAAAACAAAAAAAAAATGTCAAAACAAAATCTCAAAAAAAATGTTTGAAATTTTTTTAAAAATCAATAAAATCACAACATCGACATGCAAAAGTAAAAATGCAATGCAAAACAATCTCGTGTGCTTCTACCTTCCCGCACTACACGAGTGATTTTGGTTGTCGTCGTCGTCGTCGTTCGTTTGACCGTTCCGTCGCCGTCTTTGATCGTGGACGTGGTCGTCGTCGTCGAACTCGTGCGCGACACATCGGGCGTTTTATTCACATCTTAATCGATTAAAACACAAAATCAAATACCAAAAATCGGTATTAGTCACTAGTTTAGTCCGCTAACTAAACATTCAATCAGTTTATTAATCAACTCGCAATAATACGCTCATTAGTACTTTCGTACGCAACTCGGTGTTAATTCCATTTCGATCGATTCCGTGCAAATCAATACCTTCAGAGTCCAAATCGGGTAACACGGGGGTCACGAACGGCTCCGGCGTCGCACCCACGGGGGTCGACGAGCTCGCTGCGTCCGGTCCGAACGCGCCGCCCGGTTGCCGTCTCTTCTTGCGCGGCGGCGGGATCTCGCAGTCTCCGATGCCGCCTTCGTCGATCATCGAGCGTTCGATTTCGGCCAAGACGTCGTCGTCGATTTTACTCGGCGGAGTCGGTTCCCCTTCCTTCGCCACCCCTTTGTCCTCGACGAGCCAGCTCTCGAGAGGTTTGATCGACGCCTCCAACTCGGCCATCAGTTCTGCCTCGGTCTTCCTGGGCCCCGGGTCTTCCCAGAAGGGGTCGTAAGGCTCGTCTTTCCACCAGTTGGCCACGCCGGTCGGTTCCGCGACTCTGGCTTTCATCTCGTCTTCTTTGACCGGCGGCATGTTCTTCAGCATTTCTTCGAATTCTTTTTCCAGTTTTGCTCGCGGCGGTTCGGGCGACGGGGGGCGTTTCACCGTCTCGCCCACCACTTTGGGTCTCTGCGGCACTTTGGGTGGAACTTTTTTCTTCGCCGGACTCGGCGGTGGGGTAGTTTTCGTGAGGTATTCCACCCACTTGTCGATTTCCGTCGGCGATTCCACTCGTTTCTGTATTTCTTCTTCTTGAACCGGGACGTCTTCGGTCGACTTGACCGGCGGATGAGCTCTGGGAGGCTTGACCGGTTCGCTTTTCACGTTCGGACGTTTCGGCACTTGCGGCCGCACTTTGGTCGGAGACGCGAGTAAAGCTTTGTCTTTCGAATTCATATTCGAACACAAATACAAAAATAAACAATTTTTCCAACAAAAATTTTTAAAAACTCGACCCTAATCGAACTAAGAACACTAAAAAAACACGGTTTCGTTTAATTTAATCACCTGTATCGATTGTATCGGGGCGGGCAGTTTTCTGGTCAGCTATGGATCCGGTCTCGCTGCTAGTCTCTTCCGCAGATTCCGCTTCCTGTAATAAGAGCATTTAAGTACATTTCTTTGGTGAAAATTGCAAATTTATTCACCTTCATGATATCTTTTTCGTCGTAAGACACATCCAACGAGATATCTCTCCGTAAAGAGGCTTCGCGAGACGGACCAAGCTCTTCTTTCAAACTATCGAATCCCGACTGATCGAGACGAACTTTAGCGACGGCTCTTTCCATGTCGTCCGTTACCAGCTCCACGTTAAAAATGCATTGATTCACGATATCTTCGCGATTTATTTTTCGCAACGCTTTTTCCAAGTTATTTCCTACAAAATACAATTTCATCAAAAAATAAAAACTTTTTTTTTAAATTTTTTAATTTTCTCAACCTGTCGCTTTATTTCCAGCCAACTTCATCCACAGATGAAGCATCACCGACGCCTGTTGGTTGACATCATCCGGGTATTCCGTTTTAATCAAATTGATATCCGATTCCGGAACGTCCAGTTGAAGCGCCAACATGACCCAATCGTTGCCGAGACGACTCGAAATGTCCGACAAACGCAAATCGGCTCTGTGGATAGTCTCCGGTTTACCTAAATTGAAAAAAGAAATTAATTTCCTCACAAAAAACAATAACAACAAAATATACTTAGCCCCATCTCCTTCAAATATGCATATTTCTTTTCGAGGGTCAAGACGTCCTGTCCCGTCGGCGATGCATCGGCCTGAAGCGTGCGGATAAATAGACCCAACGATTGTTGATTTGAATGAATAGATTCGAATACTACCTTTCTTACATCTGGTAAGGTGATGTTCAAATTGCATATCGGGGTCTGCGGCGGGTCGCTGCGCCCGCCTTTCGGTTCCTTCATGAATGCGATTCGTCCTATGGGTTCCTGGTTTGGATCTTTTTCGCGCACGGTGAAAGGGAGTCGATTCTCGCGAAACGCGTGGAAATTGAGGGCCAACTGTTCACCTGACTTTGTGACCGGGATGAGATTGCCAGCAAATTCCACGTACTGTGGTTTGTTTTCGAGAACCTTGACATTTTTTAAATAAAAAAAATTAATTTTTTAATTTTTTAATTTTTTTAAATTGATTACTTCGACATCACGACTCTTAGCAACTTCGCTGAAATGTTCTTGATTTTCTAAAGTTTTATCTTCTTTGTCGTCTGTCATGCAGAATACCCGTAGCTTTGCTTCTACCGGGTCAATCCGCTTGGCAAACACTACGAATTTCGCCATAAATGGAACGTGGATGGCCTCACGGTACAATTCCGTGGCCATTTTAGTTGCTTCGCTTATATTTCGACAATCCATGAGCCAGAATCTGAAATATTTCACACAAAAAATTCAATTTTTATATTTTTTTCGACGTTTAAGACAAATTACCTTGCTGAAACTGTTGTTGTAAAAGAAACGCAGTCATTCACAAAAGTGAGAGGAGTATTACCAGTGACATCTTCCCACTGAGCTCGTGCGATTCCTCCTAGAAAAAACCGAACACGTGATATTTTTAGTCAAAATAATGTCACGAGTCAACAAAACAAAAAAATTAAAACAAAAAAAAAATCTAAAATAATGAGCATTCGCAAAAACTACCCCGAAACTAAAAATAAAACAAAAAATCAAACAAAACACTAAAAAAATTCAAAAAAACAAAAAAATAAAATAATAAACAAAAACAAGATTTGTCCGCACAAATTCCACATCTACTCTTTACTTAGAACGAAACATTCCATTTTTTATAAAATTTTATAAAATTTCAATTTTCCCCGTAAAAATGAAAAAATGAAAAAAAATCGGTAAAAAAAATGAAAAAATGTAAAAAATGTCTACAAATCGTTACGAATCAATCAAATGACATGCTGCTACGAAAAAGATGGAAAAGGAAGAAAGATAAACGTGGACAGATGCGGACAAACCTGACTTAGTACTACCTGTTATGCTGCACAATAACCTCAGTGTGGGAGTTTCGCCGCTGTACTGGTTGATCATGCCGCGCGATGCGGCTTGCGGCACCGGAATCGTTAATGTGATCGGTTTATGGAATTTACGACGTCGGGGCTCCACCGTCACCACGGGACTCACTGCAACTCGGTTACCAAGCATTTTGGCCACCAAGTCTGCAGGGACGGGCTGGGCCTGGAATGAGGAACGAGCCATGGCCAGTTATCAATCAATTTCTCATTTATTTTTATAATAATTTTTTTTTCAAAAAAATAATAAAAGATTAAAGATGCGGGTGACACGTGATGATCTGATGAGAGCAACGATCCAAGATTTTTACCCAAGTAGCACAATACTGTTCAAGTTGATTTTTTATTCAACGTAGAATTTTACTACTTGGGAAAATCCTCTTTCCAGCTCTTGCTAAAAAATGAAGAAGAAAAAAGGAAAAAAATAGAAAAAAAATAAGGAAATATGTCGTTAATATGAATTAAAATGTTAAAAAAGCCACTCTCTTCCATCATCCCCATAGCCCATGACTGCTGGAGCCCGAACACTACAATTGCAGAGACCATTTAATTATAATTAGTCTTGCAATCATCGAGTCGTGTAATGTGTTATGAAGCAGTCAAACAAAAAAATGAGTTAGTAAGAATTTATTGAATGAAGATTCGTTGTTAGTACAGAATCAATGCAGACAGAGACACAGGGTGTTGTCTATCGAGTGGGTTAACACATTTCATTTACGTCATGCAACAATGAGTTAATAAAAGCCGCTATGAAAATGTTAGATGAACAAGATGAAATCGAGCTCTGCCAGATGTAAGCAAACCACTTATATCTGAAGAGTTAATTTTCAAAAATATTTCTCGATGCATAATAAACTACGGTATACAATATTTCCGTCACCGGGACAAAAAATACACAAAAACAAACAAAACGAACAAAAAAATAAATTATTTTTATATATTTATAGAGGCACTCGTCGTATTTTTATTATTTTTTTAAATTAGGGTCGGGGGTACTCACCAAACTAAACTGATTTTTGAACATTTATTCAACGTGTGAATGCAGAGAGATATTTTTTTCCGTTTTCCATTATCCCCTTTTCGAGGACGAACCAAGTTTACCTGTAGTCCGACTTTGATCTTCTTGGTCAGAGCCCCATCCGGGAAGACGGCTTGGACTTGGGGAACCACCGTCGAGCTCACCATGCCGCCTTCCGGTCCGATGGCGTGGACTTCTTGACGCACGCGCGTCACGATGGCGAAGTATTGGGGAAAATCGGTCGTCAGGATGCGAGTGATGCGGTTCGTGTTCAGGTCTTCCAGAGCGCTCAGTTCTGTGGAGGGGAAAGGGTTTTTAGGGTTTAGTTTGCTGAATTTCGTCTTGTTTTTTAAAACCTTCTCCGTCGAAACTCTCGTTGAGCACTTCCTGAACGGCTTCTTCCGAAGCTTCGAGGGTGTGTTCGCGCCAGGTTTCTCCGTCATCACTGCGTAGAATTGTTATTTCTCGTTCTTTGCCACGTAACGACGCGAAGTGTGGGACTTCGATTATGACGGGTCTAAAAAATACAAATTTTATTTATATTTCTAAAAATTCGATTCAAGTTTATTAAAATTTTCAAAGATTTTATTGAAATTCCACACAATCCTATTAAAATTCATTAAAATTAATATGAAATTCTAAAATTTCCATTGAAATTCAATCAAATTTCAAACAATTACATTGAAATTTATTCAAATTAAATCAAATTTCAGATAATTCCATTGAATTTCATTAAAAAAATTAGTTCTTATTTTACCCTAAAAACTTAGCACCGGTCGGGCCGACTTCCAAAATGCGACTCGCACAGGCCTCTCCTTCCATCAACGGTGGCGGATGCGTCAATTTCTCCTTCTTCAAATACCGGCAAGTGATGCGCGTTGGCATGGGCGCTTTCCTCGGCGGGATGATGACCCGCACCCCGGAATGTCGGCACCCCCGCATGGCTCCTCCTCTAGCATCCACCATAAAGCTAACTAAAAATCTAAACGGGTGAGCGAAAAATGCAAAGTTAGATGCAAACTCGCATCTCGTTAACCCCGTCATCTCGATCCTGTTACTAAAGCCACAAACAAAGCAGTTAGACGCACCTCGTTTCAGCCATTCCAGCTCCTAACTTCGTATTAAATTCTATTCCTGGCAGTCTCATGCACGAGCCAACAACTAAACTCCCCCCAAAGCAAAATAACCCGACCCGCAACTGCCACTAAATCGCCACATCTCATTAAACCAGCTGTAAACTAACTCATCTAATTGCCACATTCCCATTAAAAACTTACGTTTTCCACTTTAGTTTGCTGCAGCATGCGATAGAAAAAATAAAAAATATTTTTCATTAGAATTAGTCAATTTTTTTACATTTTTTTAAACAAAATTATTCATTTCTTTAAACAAACATAACACTTTCGCTCATATCACATACTACAATATCATCCCGCTTGCGATTAGTCACTTGACCCCAGAAAAAAAAATATAAATTACAATAGAAAATAATAAATAAAAAAAATTAATAAAAAAACCGAACCTGCGCCTCACCATTCCCTGTTTGGGAAGCACAAAATCTTCACAATTTCTTCCAACATTTACGCTTCTGTTTATCAAGAGTGCAAAAACAATTTCAAAATCACCAATAAGATAATTAAAATTTACAATTTATGACTGAATGGTGGTCGTATTTGTTAAAAAGAAATTTGTTTTTGCATTCTTAGTCAAAGAAATACTTAGAAATTAAGTATTTCTTTAGAACCGTCGCAGTTATTCGTTCATGCAGTCGTTACTCATTCTCATCGCTACGACAACTTAGTATTAGTAAAAGCCGTTTGTTAGTCACCGCCGGCCAACTATGAAAGCAAAAAGCCGCATTCACGTACCGATGAAACTGGGTGAGTTTTTGTCTGCAAAAGGGAGAAAAAAGAAAAAATTTTCCCAAAAGAAAAACAACCAAATTAAATATTTGAGTACAACGGGCCGCGAAATTCAACGTTTACACGATTAATCGACGCATTCGTCTGTTAATCTGTTAAAATCGGCGCTGAAAGTTGTTAGGTGAGGTTAATCGATTAATTACCTAATAAACCGTTAAATTAAGTTATTAAAGGGTTAAAATTGGGTTAAAATTAGGTTCCACCAGTCAGTATAATTATAAAAAAACGATAAAAACTTAAAAATTCAAATAAAAAAACTCAATTTCGCGTGCTCATGCTCAATCAATCACGAAAATTGAATTTCCACGTCAATTACCCAGCGTGGATCGGTGATCTAGAAATATCGATGTTGTCTGGAGCGTAGTTGCCGGTGAATTGGGCGTATCCTTGAGGAGGCTGAGGGGAAATTCGATCGTCGTCCAATTGTGGAGCGGCTAAATATAAAAAATCGATCAATTTTCATTCTAATAACGTTTTGCATCACAATGTACCGGATAGTAAAAGTGAGTCCTTGACTAAATGCATTTCCATTCTCTCGTCTCTGGTGGGATCGATGATCGGGAGGGAATCGTCGCCCAACGATTTCATTTCGTCGACGGTCAAGTATCGGTAGGATTGGTCTCCCAACATCGTGTCTTCGCCTAAAAAAAAAATTTTTTTTTTCTTAATGTTTTATTTTTGTTTCGCAGCAAAAACATCGAAAGCGTTTGTAAAAGTACAGCGACGAGTTGCGAAGTTGAGAATTTTCCGTTTTATGAAAAGGACACACAGAAATGGAGCAAAAAGCGCTTCGGCTCGACACTTACTCGTCACGAGTGTGTGACCCTGGTAAAAAGGGAGATAGATGTGGGTTGCGTACGGGCGGCCGTAAATAGCCGAATCCCAGATGAAATCGTCACCTGCGCAAAATCTCGTCGTCAGTGGGATTAACGACTGACGACTCGACGCACGATGTTTTTCGTCGGGTTAAAAGGGTTAAAAGATCAATTTCTTACGCTCGCACTCGCGTTAAAGCAAATTCGCGCGCGCAGCTCACCACCTTCGTCCTCCGAGTCGCTCATGAACGTCTCCTGCATCGTCTCTGGGGCCACGACACGGTACTTCTCCTCCGTGATGGTCGTCGTCGTCGTGGTAACCGTCGTTTCCGTCACCACCTTCAACGTCTCCACCACGGAAATGTAACCCAAACGTTGGGCGATCGACAGAGCCGTTTGTCCTTGCTAAAAATTGAAAACAAAATCGATAAAATTAATTAAAATTTCTTTCGATCGATCGACCGGAAACGCACGTTAGTCACGGCATTGGGTGACGCTCTATTTTCGATGAGCAAGTTCACGATTTGTGTGTGTCCCTGTTGCGAGGCTTGATGCAACGGCGTGTAGCCGACGGCAGTTGTCGTGTTCACGTCGGCGCCGTGTTGGAGTAGGAATCGGACCATGTTCATTTGTCCGAAGTGGCAGGCGACGTGTAATGGTGTGTAACCGGCCTGAAAATTGGAATAATCGTCGAAAAATTGCCAAAATTACAAAAAATTTAAATAAAACCTTCGTTTTCGAATCGATTTCTGCGCCGTTCTTCACTAAAATGGCCGCCACGTTAACCTTGTCTTCTTGAGCGCACAGATGCAGTGGCGTCAACCCGTTCTTGGCTTTGCAATTCACGTCCGCGTGATGTTCTAGCAGGAGCGTGCTCATATCGGTGTGTCCTTCCTGCGCCGCCAGATGCAGCGGCGAGAAACCGGCTTTCGATTCGGCGTTCGATTTCGCTCCGTATTCGAGGAGCGTCGTAGCGATGTCCATCTGATTCTTCTTAGCTGCGATGTGCAGAGGAGTGTATCCGTTCTTCGCGGTGGCGTGAGGCGACGCGCCTTTGTCCAATAAAAGCAGAGCCACGTTCTGGTTGTCGTAGTGGGCAGCAACGTGCAACGGTGTCACTCCGTTCTAAAAATATAAAAAAATTAACTATTTGCCCGAAATCGATCTCTAATTAGTGAAATTCACCTTTCCCTGAGCGTCGACGGGCGCGTCACGTTGCAAGAGAAGTCGAGCGACCTTCATGTTGCCGTATTTCGCGGCCAAATGCAGAGGTGTGAAACCTTTCTTGGTAGTTGCGGTGAGAGATGCGCCGTGCTCTAAAAGAACGGAAGCCACTTCATCCTGGCCTTCTTTGGCGGCAATGTGCAGTGCAGAGTACATGTCCTTGGTGGTCGAATCGACGGCCGCCCCGTGTTGCAGCAGCAGTGCCACTATATCGGAATTGCCCAAGCGTGCGGCAATGTGTAACGGCGTTTGTTGTTCCTTAAAAAAGTAAAATTTAAATTAAAATTTTGTAAATTTTCAATTCATCACGAAATCTCCCAAGTTCTCGTGCAATCTCGCAACACGTTGTTAGTTCTAAATTGATACTCACTCGAGCACGCGCATCTACGTGCGCTCCGTTGCGAAGTAGAATGCGAATGATGTCCGTTTGGTTGGCGCGGGCGGCCAGATGAAGTGGCGTTTCGCCGCGCAAGGTCGGTACGTCCGGGTTGCTGCCGTGCTGAATCAAGTAGATGACGATATTCATGCAGCCCATGAACGAAGCTACATGCAAAGGTGTGAGTCCGGACTACATCGGGAGTAAAAAGGTAAAGGGAAACGAACACAAACACGCCGTGCTTATTAGTCACAAAAAAAACTTTTGTTATAAAACAAAATTTCAAATTTTCACCCACTTCTGTGGTCGCTTCGATCGAAGCGCCGTGTTTGAGTAGGAGTTCCACCACTTTGATCCTGTTTTTCTTGCACGCGATGTGCAGTGGCGTGAACCCGTTCAGAGCGCGAGCGTTCGGGTCAGCCTTGCGGTCGAGCAGCAATTTCGCCACCCTCACGTGTCCGCAGTGAGCCGCTACGTGAAGAGCTGTCAAGTAATCGATGGTGACGTCGTCCACGGGGGCTTTGTGATAGAGTAATATACGTGCGCTGTCTACGTGGTCTCCCTGACAAGCCATGTGCAGGGGTGCGAGTCCGTTCTAAAAAAATTTTAAATTTAAAAAATTCAAATAAATTTCCATCCATTTTTTCTACTTTAGTCTTTGCGGTGATTGGAGCTGCTTTTTCTAAGAGCAAATCGACGACTTGGTCGTGTCCGCTTCGAGCCGCGCAGTGAAGCGGCGTCAAGCCGTCCTGCAATTCATTTTCCATTTAAATAATGAGAAATTTTTATCTAATTTGCATAAAACTCACTTTAGTTTTAGCATCTACGTTAGCTTGTTTGTCGAGCAGCACGGTGACCATGTTCACTTTGCCCCATTTGGCTGCCACGTGCATCGGTGTGATATTGTGCTAAATTAATCAACGAATTCGATTAAATAATTAGTAGCAATTCGGAGATTAAATTGCAATTGCGGCTTTACTTTTGCGGCGAAATTAACGTCGGCTCCTCTTTGGAGCAGCAGATTGGCGATGTTTTCGTTCCCATAATGCGCGGCGATGTGCAGAGGCGTGAAGCCGCTTTTCGACATCACGTCGGGATTGTGGTCGTTTTGGAGGAGGAGAGCAGCGGCTTTACAATCGTCTTTCTTGGCGGCAATGTGAAGCGCCGGCAACCGCACTTTCCCGCGCGTGTCGTTTTCCAACAACACCGCAACCACCTTGTCGTGACCTTGTTGCAACGCAACGGCCAACGGAGTGAATCCATCCTTTAAAAAAAAATAATAATCAATAAATCAATTTTTAAAACAAAAAAAAATTTACCTCGGTAGCCAAACTCTGATTGGCGCCGTTTGCCAGCAGAAACTTAACCACACTGTCGTGATTTTCTTGCGCAGCCATATAAAGCGGCGTAAATCCGTTCTGCGACTGCACGTTAACGGACGCCCCTTGCTGGACCAATATCTTGACGATCTCTTCCTGACCGGCCAAACTCGCAATGTGGAGCGCCGTATTTCCTTTCTGCAAATACCAAACCAAATGTCAAAAAAAAAATTCTAAAAAAATTCTAAAATTTTTTTTAAAAAATGAAATTTTTTTATTTTTCACCTTAGTTGCCGCATCCACATTGGCGCCTCTCTTGAGCAACTCCGTGACGACATTAACATGCCCTTCCTTCGACGCCAGATGTAACGCATTCAATCCATTCTAACGTGATAAATAAATTAAGCAAATTTATTATTCGCAAAAAATGACCTCGATAGCCACGTGACACATTTAATAACATTTAGCATCGAGCCTCGCCTTTACCCCTGTAATGCGGGTTGCGTGGCCATCGGGGGCAGCTTTACTTACGGCGTTGCTCGTGTTAATGTCGATGCTTCCTTTCAAATACTCCAAAACTTTGTCCAGATTCCCAGCGCGTGCTGCGCGCAGGAAACTAGCGTTGCCATCAGTCTGTGAATAAAAATAAAAATTAATTAGTTGGAATTGAAATCAAACTTGATTTTCGACCGAATCGTTTTCCTCGTTCGAAAAATCGAAAGAATCGAGTCCGAAACCCATCGCAGCGTCCTTTCGATGCAAATTTTTGAGGCCAAGTGATCGAATCGGTGTTAGCGTTTTGTAACAAGTGCCTCGAGTGCAAGTTCACCTTCGTTGCTCGAAAAGTGGAACGTTAATCCGAATTCACGCAACCCACATGCATAACTCGGCCTTTTTCATCAATCTTTCACGAAGTAAACAATTTTCTCACAATTTCCAGTTTATTTTAAGATCCACTCGGGAAATAAAAAAATAAAAAATTCGTGATTTATCTACGCAAATTCCTCGTTTTGAAAAAATAAAGAGAAAAGTGTAAAAAAATTAAATTTCCCTTAAAAACGTAATCTAAAAGAGATTTATTCGACGCCCGGTTTTACTGCATGAGACAAGATGGCGGCCATTGCAGCATTTTGCAAAAATCAATCCAGAAATGGCGTAAACCGAGCAAACATGGCGATGCAAAGGAGTGGTCGAAACGATTCCATTTGCCCGCAGAAACGTGAAAAAAATTAATCAAATCAAAAGCAAATTGGGGTCGATTGGGATTCGGCTTCCCCGCATTGCACCGATAAAACCGAAAGCAACATCCGCATCGAAATGCGCAAAAACGTTTGAAAAATTGCAATTGCATCAATTTTTTTTAATCCCTAATACTAAACCTACCGTTTCTCCTCCTCCGGTCACCATTTTTGCCAAAAGGGTTCCAGGGCCGGTAAATTCGGGACGATTTCGGAGCAGGTGCGAGACGAGGGCAGTGGCAGCCGCACTGACTCACTACCGGGATACCCACAATGCACCCACTACACCCTCACCCAAACGTCGAATCAGAATCGTGGAAAAGGGCCCTTTCATTACCCCATTGGTAAAAAGGAGAAAAAAAGAAAAATTCGAGGTCGTCTCGTCTCGTTTTCGATCGGATGGAAATAAATATCATTTTTACTTACGTCGGTCATGGTTGCGACTCGTCGAAGATCTCGTGACGAATGCCACGAGGCCCAAACTCGTTATCTTATATCTTATTATTCTGGGTTCCTGCAATGCGGGGGACCGGCGACTTGGCTGCGTGCCTTAACTAAACCCTTATTTCTATTGGCCGTAACTAACTCGCATCAATTATCACTTTAAGCGCATTTTTACACCTCAAAAATCTAATTTTTTTTTACATTTCCTTTTTAAAAATTAAAAATTAATTTTTTTTAATAAATTTTTTTGTAACATTTTTAAATTTTTGGTAAATTGAAATGAATTTTTTAGAAAAGACTCACTTTTTTTCCGATTATCATCGGACAAATCCAATGACGAGGAGATGCTGATGACTCCATCGAAAATGAACGATTTCCGAACCGATCCCCCACCCAGCCGACGCCTCGTAACCCCGGCAACCCGTCACGTGACATACGACCAAAACACGAGTCTAAAGCCGTATGAAGCCAAAAGTGAAAAAGTCACGTTTCTACACTCAAACACCTGTGGCTCAGCATCTCGGTCGTCATGGCAACCGATAAGTAAAATTCTCTACCCACGTCATCTCAGAATCTATTAAAAGTCTTAATTATCATCATTAGACATCAAAAACGTCGTAAAAATCAAAAACTCCGTAAACAAGCGTTCCGAAACGCATCGTGTAAATCAGTTACGTCATCACCCGCTTCGTGCTCATCCCCCACAATCGATAAACACAACCCTCAGTCGCCATTTTCCACTATTTAAACGTCGATTGCATTCCGACTCACTAATTAACGGATGAATCAAACTCGTTTTCAGTAAAAACGAACGATTTTTCTCTTTTTTTCACGGATTTTTGCGTTTTTCACGTTTTTTCACGTTTTTTCTCGCCTTTTCTCGTTCCGCGTACCTTGTTATGGTGGTGATGATGATGGTGATGGTGATGATGCGCCGGGGAATCTCGAATGGCGATGTGTTGTGGTCGGTTGGGAGCGCGGTATTCCACGAGATTCGGCTGAATGTGCGTGACAAACTGAGCCATGATTCTGGCTCCCAACAAATCCTCAATGGCGCCGAAACGGGGGCGCCGTTACCATGGAGACGTCAAATTACCCACACACCCACACTCCGATTCGCTTCACCTTTTATATTTCCCACATGTACCATTTAAAAATAACTTTTTCCACTTTTTTCCCCAAAAAAAATCACATTTCGTGACGTCATTCCAAAAATTCAAAAAAATCACCAAACCGAAAAACTCTTCAACACAAATCGAAACCGAACGAGTGACCGGACGATTTTTCCAAATTTATATCGAATTTTGGCATAAATTCAAATTTTCCAACCGACTTCCTCGTTTCGGGGTTCCCCGATCCGTCGCGCGATGGCGCCACAAGCCGCGGCCATTTGCAAACGAGAAACAGTTGACTAAACGAGCGAACTGACCCAAATTGGAATGATCAAAGCTCATGAGAAACACGCCCCGATTAAAATAAAAGCGGGATTGTGTCACGCTTCGACCCAAACCCACGCAACAATGTAGAAGATAAAAGGATGAGGCAACAGGAAAAGGAAAATGAGACAAGATATTAATATTAGCGCCGGATTCGTCTCTCAATTTGTTATTTGTGGTACAGCTGCTGCTTGACCTCCATTTCATTTCTGTTTATTAACGGCAGCTGCACAAATTAACTCGAATTTTATCAAACTAACGCATAATTATTCAACAGTTTCATTTTCGGTCAAAAGACACTTTGTTTTGCCACCGAATCACGCCCGGCGGTTCGTTCAACTCGAAGAAAACGGGGAAAAAATTAGCAAAAACAGTTTTAAAAAAATTTTAAAAAAATCTTTTAAAAATTAAAATTTACACGAATTATCTTGTTTTTTAATTCCCGTTTCTCTTTTTCTAGAACTGCCGATTTTCAGAGCGAGGAAAACGTGAATTTCGATCGATTTGCACGCCGCAACGAACAAACGTAAACAAATATTGTTGTTGGGTGTGGTCGGAGTAAAAAGGAGGATTTTCTCGATAAAATTAACGCGTTTTATAAAAACCACGTGTATTTTTCGCGTGGAAAAACAACGCGAATGTAATTACTTGTTTAATAAACACAAATTACGTCACCGTCTATTTTCTACTCGTTATTTGTCTCAAGAAGAGCATACAGGAAGAGGTCCAATTTATCTTTAACTATCTTAGCGCTTAAATCAATTCCGTTCCATCAACATCTCTTTACGATCTTTAACGCTAACGTCACCGACGAATGTTTGCACATTTTTGCCGGTCGTTCCGACTCGAAACAGACAATGCAAGTCGTATTTCACGGAAGTATTAGATTAAAAAGATGAATTGCGTGTAGAATTCGAAAAAAATGAGTGAGCATGGGGTAATTTTACCTGATCTTGGTTGGCCGGCGACTCGGTTCTCGCATGCCGCTCTCCATCTTCTTTGACTGTGGGTGCTCCTTCTTTAGTCATCGTGCGTCGCGTTCAGAAATGCCTTTAACTCGTACTTTGATCACTAACCGATGTTTAAATATCCTTAAATAAATTTTCTCCCCGATTTCGCCGCCCTGTTGGACTCGTCTGCCTCTGCAACTAGACAGAATGCCAATCGCTCTCCACTTCTCGTACCTCGCGAGATCGGCCGAGATTTTCTTACGTAATAACTGGTTAGGCCGTGGAGCGTGGAGTAAGGAAAAGTATTAATGACATGCGGGAAAGCTTTTCCTGGTTTATTTTTAACGTTATTTTCTAATTGAATGTGATTTTTAATCGAGATAAGATGATAAATAAAATTGTTTGAGGAAGTTTTACGGTTTCGGAATTAGTTTCGGTTTCGTCGATGAAAGAGTCTTTTCACTGACCTTCGTTATGATGGAATAAAAAAGAAGTAAAAGTATGTCATGCGTGTTTCCAGGTGCTGTATGGTATAATGATATTAATGAACGTGAAAATGCGAGTTTCTTTCATCCGATTATTTCGTTATCAAACATACACAAGTTTGATAATGAAATTCTTCGGTCGTTTTAATATCAATCATGTGACACCCTCCCCTGCTTCACTGCAGTATCTCGACGATCGGACCGGTTCCTCGACGAGAAGTAAAAAATCGGTGATGTGAAATGTAACCTTTTTCGAGAAACAAAAATACGGATATTTGCTTTCTCGTCACGACTCATCAAACAAGATTATTTTTAATGTCAAGGTGGGAACTGTTATTTACGCCATGCGGATCTGTGACGTCACGAAAACGCGGCAAATTCAAAATTTATAAAAACAGATATAATTAATTCACTTTATAAACATCAAAAACAATTGAATTTGTTTTCATTCGACTCAATTTAACGTCATTTAAAAAAAAACAAATCACAAACCTGAAACTTAGTCTGGAATGTGGCGCCATCTTGTAATAACAGCAAAAACTGTTGAAATGTTCGATTTTTAATTTATGTTGATATAAATTTTATTCTTTATGTTGGCTAAAACTTTTTGCATTAACAAAAAAATGAACATGTGTTCGTGATGCAAACATGTGGGCATCTGGGTGTAATTGTTACCGTAATTAAGCTTTTTTGACTCTCGGGAAATCTGACTCGATTAAACTTATATAAATACATTCTGTTGATGTAAGCCATGGTCACTAAAGTAGCATCATCGTGAGATAAACGATATCAAACAAGCGGTTCAAGAGCAGGTGATTGGCAGGCCATTAGCTGCGTTACCTATATCATCATTACGATTTCAGACCTGACAAAAACATCAATAAAAATACTGGAAAAGAAAATTATAAATATTACAGAATCATGGAAAATAAATTGTTTTTCAAACTTGTTAGAAAGAACAACAATTTTTAATGAATCTATTGATTTCTCTTTATATAAACATAATAATGTTGTATAACATCCTGTCCAAACAGATTATGTCAACAGGCGGTGACAAAAAATAATGAAAAAAGTAAGGAAAGTAAATAAAACTGTAAAAGAAAGTGTTTAGTCACAATGTGTTGTTATTTCGCACATTTTCACTTTGATTTAAACTGCAAACCGGAAATTCATCACTTTTTATATTTTTTTGTTTTGTACGGTTTTTCCTTCTGGTGCCGTCCTTCGACGTTTTCAATCAATTTTAATCTCGTTTATTCAAAACTTTTTTTCTCTTTCCCAATTTTTTTTCTATTATTTCCACATACCTGAAAACGCAGGGTTCGCGTGATTCGAGCAGGGTGTGCCGTTACATCCCTCGTTTTGTTATTTTACACTCAGAAGCCTCGACGCAGGCTAGCGGGAGCCCCGCGCCGAGGCTAGACCCGCTCTTCCCGAGGTGAAAGAACATTTGGAGCCAAATTTCATCTCTTACAAGTTACTAAACTTATCCCTCGAGCTGTTTTTAACTTTTACTCCGCGCTGACTCGCCGAATCACGGTTGGAGGCCGCCCGATACCGATTCACGATGGATGAAGTCGCGTAAGTAACAACAGCGCTCCACATTCCCAAACTTTGTTTACGTTTGTTCGAACAAAGTGTTTCGGCCACGTGATTTACGCGCACCACTTTATTCTTTAATTTCAAACTTTATTCTCCTTTTATCGCGCTTTACCACCACTTAATTAGCCATCGTTTAATGAGACTTTTAATTAATTGATGTTGACGACACGGACCGCTATAAATCACGATACGGATCCGTAATTTCGTTATAAGGGGATTTAACTCGGGTTTTTCCGAGAACGCGAGTGAAATTTCACACGATATTTCAATTCTTGGAATTTAAATTCTTTAAAGGAATTTTCTATTCGAGAAAAAAAATTTTTTTTTTGAATTTTTAATACGCGAATAATAAAAGATTCGTATCCGGTTAATTAACGCGAAAGCTCTTAAAATGCGAAAAAAAGTGATAGAAATAATGAAAAAGCAGAAAATTAAAATAATTGTGCCCCCCGACAAGGGTGTGGTTGCACACCTAGTTATAATTCATAGCAAAATCAATGGAAATTAGAAAAATTAAAAGAAATTGGCCGCAAGTCAAGTGAAAAAAAATTTATTTTTACGTAAATTACATAACTCTTTAACGAGGTGAATATATTCTCGATTTATTTTTAATTCCGAAAATCTCGTGCAAACTCGAAACTTTACGGGATATCGAGAAATCTATCTGACAACTGGATCGATTCTGCTCATCAGTTTTATCACAGAGTTTAATCTTAGAGGAAAAACTTTTGTTTTAAAAAATACAATAAAATAAAAATTTTATCTTTCCAAAGTTTTTCAACAAAAAAATCAAAAATTCCATCGATACCAAATAGATTAAATAATAAATTTTACTAATTTTAACGAAATCACGTAATAATTTTTTTTTGACTTTATATTCAAGTGTTTAATAAAATAAACGAACACTTCCGGCATAGAATTTCATAAATTAATCAAACAATCAAAGTATGACTGGACGCAGTGAATAAACAGTCCCTTTAAGAGTTTGAGATTATACTAGCCCGAGCTGTAAATAATTTAGTACTTAAAAGTACAATGAATGAATTAAAGGGAGTCATGGCTGAGAAGCCCGAGTTTATTCAACCCGTCGACCTTCACGAAACGTTATTAAGAAAATAACAACTTTTTATCTCCCCTTCGTTAAATTTATCCATTCATCCCGAAAAATTCTTTACCTTCGCAAATTGGATCGATAAAAGTATAGGAATGTCACATTCCTGGAACCTGGGAATTCCCTTACCGGTTCGCGGAATCGTAAACACGAAATTTATGTTTCGTAACCACTTTGACACGTCTGCTGCTCGTTAAATACTGATTTTTTAAAAATTTAATTTTTTAAAAAGTTTTTCTTAAATTTCTTTTGCATTTTTTGAATTTTTTTGAATTCCGCCATCGATTTTGACGGTTGATAGCTCTAAATGAGCGAATCTCATTAATTAGTAGTAACGGAAATGTTACTAACCTTTAATCTCGATTTAGTAATGCATTAAAACGGAACTGTAACCTTAAAATGTTAAGTAATTTCAAGGATACACGCAAGTTGCAAATCGAATTTTAGCTCGATATGCCATAGCGAAGCAACGAGCAAAACAAACGTGGCATTGTGGGATAAAAGTGGCACTTGTTGTCCGACTTACCGCACTTCGGACGAGTGGCTCGCGGCTATTTTGTCTCGAGGAAATCCGTCCATTGGCTCGTCCGACCGGTGGAATGCACTCGAGGTCGTGGTACTGAAAAATCCGTAGAATTATGAGAGGAAAACACGGCTCTTCGAAGCAAAACTTTACTTACTTTATCGCTCGGGCGAAGGTAACGCTTTTTTCTATCTAAAACTTATTTGCTGAGTTCGATAAGATTTTTCGTGATAAGGTGTCATTAATTTTAAAATGTCGCGCAGGTTGGACGATCGTGTGGGCCGTGACCCGAGGATGTGTCGGTGCACGTCGTTGCTGGTGGCGCGGATCATCGACACGGCGCTCGTGCTGGGACTTCACGTCGTGCAGGGCAGTACGTTGAATTTCCTCCTCATCTGGCACGACAACACGAACAGCACGTATTTTTGGTTCGTCGCCGACCTGTGCGTTATCATGATAACGATGGGTGCGTTACTAACTTCGTATCACCACGTACGACTCAAAAACAAACGGAAAATTCAGCCGTTCGGGTTGAGTTTCATCGACGAATCGCACAAAAAGAACGTCAGCAGCGTTCCGAGGTACGTTAAACTTTCATTTTTCTTAAACGCCGGTGTAAAATTGGTTTTTCTTGCAGGAGTGGGGTGATACCGTTCTCGTACTCGGCTTGGTTCATTTATTCCATTTTTCTGGTCGCGAAATTAGGAGTTATTTATCAGTCCGGTTTGGCCGCGAACGTAAAGCCGGAGAACTCGCATTCGCCGCAGATGATTTGCTGCGTAGTCGGAATTACGGCGATCCTCTTTTTCCTACAGGTAATGACAACAAAAAACACTTTCCATCGATCAAAGTGCAAATAAGATACCACATTCTAAACACGCACTTTAATCGGTCGAAAACTTATCGAACAAACTAATTTTTCCACAGCTCAACACGTGTCACGCCGCTCGAGCTGGTACCGCGCGTTACTCCGCGTTGATGAACGCGGGATTTGCGACGGCCATCGAAATTTTAGACAGCATCAACCTGTATTCCGTGCTCCTGGGTCCGTCGTACAAATTGACGAACGATTTGGAGACCGCCATTCTCGTCCTATCTTCGATCAACATCGTTCTTCCAACTCTAGTGTTTTTCAAATTCAGTCTTTCGGACTTCGAAGAGCAGTCGGGGAACTCGGCCATCGATTTCACTCATCTGACGCTGAAAACTTTAGTCGCAGACATTCCGTTCTTCGTGATCAGGGTGTACCTTTGGTCGTACTGCGTACACATGGACGTGTCGCCGTTCATAATCAAAAACGTGTTGTGTCTCGTGTGGTGGATTCGCTTCGTGCTGCCGGAAGGAATCGCAATATTACAAAGACTCCTAGATCAAGTAGAAATGCCAAAGAAAGGACATTATACTATAACGGTACAACCGATTGTCGGTCCGACAGATTCGGTCAGTACCCTCAACAGACAGATTCAAGCTTTTGAATTGAATGCCGTGAGCAGTTAGTAAATTATTGTTATTTTATTAAATTGTTATCATTTTTTTTTTGGTTGTCACAAACAAATCATGACGTACGGTTGTTGCTCTGTTACTATGTACGATTATCTTTTTAGTTACGGATGAAAGGGGTCTTTTTTTTCCAAAGAAATTTTTTTTACAATTTTTTCAGTTGTATGATTTGAATGACGAATTTAATGGTCAATACGTGCGTAGTAGGCGTTGTAAGTAGACATGCTATAGAACGCTGTTTCAATGCAATAAATGTTTTGTTGAATACAAATAACTAGTAAATCCAAAGTTTAAAAACTGTTAAACGATTTTTAGTTGGTTTTGTCATAGTTGTTAAGGAGACTTTATTTTGTACTCGTTTACCGTTGTAAATTATTTATACCAAAAACTTAGGTCAATAAATTTTCAAGTACATTTTTTCGCGTGTCTTATTTACTTACCTGCAATTTCATGGCCAGATTTCGATCGATGGCGGCTATCGAACTTGGCGATCGATACCGGTCCGACATGTCGTTGCACCGTTGGCCCTCTTTCGACGTTTTTGAAAATTTTGTGCGTCATGTTTAATACATAAAGATTCAATTTCATTTATTAATTCAATTTGACTTTTGTATATACATTTTGCCTAAAGTGCGGTTTCTTCACGATTCAATAAAGAAAAAAAAAAGAATTGATGGTTGTAAACTACCAAACCTGAAATTTAGTTTTATATTAAATCTTAGTAAACCCACAAAAAATATTTAAAAAAAAAAATTATTTCAAAACACGATAATAAAAAATTCCCTATATACATAAATGGACATAATTTAAGCTATTTAATCAAAGCAAATCCCATATATTTTTATCACAAATTTGCACCAAAGTGCTTACAATTGTTGACATCGTTCACTGCGCGTGAAAACAAGCAACTAAAACTTTGACAACTCACATTTCGGTTTTCTGCAGAACAGAAAACGACGTGAGTTTAAATTATTACAAAATCGTGCACGGATAACTTACAATTATGCGCTTATTTCAACCTAAAATTCTATAAAGAAACAACAATTATGCACAAACATCTAGAATCTTAAAAACAGCCAATAAGAGATCGCTTCTATTCAAATTTCCTTTCAAATGGTGTTGGAAGACGACCAACACGACTTCAACGTGATTCGGTTGGTACACAACGTTTCTTCGGCGTTCGGAGTCTGTCGGCGGCGACGTCGACGGTGACGACGAAGACGCGGCATCCGTTTCGATTCGCTGATCGACGGCAACGTTTGAATCGGTTTCTTCTTAACGAACAAACGATCGGTGTTCCCGGATGGAGACGAGTCGGTCTAAACAGTGCCAGCAGCGGGGACCCAAAGCGTTTTGCTTTGCTCTTGGTCCACGGCTTCTTTGATTTGAGCACACATGTAGGCCAAACTGCCACCGGGAATCACGGCTACAAAAAATAAAATATAATTTAAAAATTTTTTAAAAATGTTTTATTTACTTTTTTACCTGATATTAACGGTTTGTATTCGTTTTCGATCTTGAGCGAATGTTCGTACATTTCTTTAGCTGCTTTCG
>JAQIXT010000785.1:0-24310 GCA_034700445.1 Stenotaenia linearis | reverse complement strand
GAGACAAATTTTTAAGATTCCAGATTCCAGAAGAAACTAGATGCAAATTTTAGAAGTTGCGCAAAAGTAGAAACGCCAAAGGAAAAATAAATTACAAGAAAAGAAAGTGTTGCACCGAGAACAAGAGAATGCAATGACCTTAACAATGCCCTAGGAAATGGCTATTGGCCAGTGCTTTCTTAAGGTCGTCCTTTTCTACACTAGATGGCAATGCATTTTCTCCTACATTGTTTTTGCGCATTTACAGTGAAAGTGCTATGTACCCAATGCCCCAATCACAATTGCATTACAATAAGGGTTTTCCCACTTTTAACTATTTTTAAAAAGTCATACACGAAGAGTTTTCTCTTGTGAACTCTTTATGCGACAAGAAAATTCCACCTTTTCAGCGCACCAATCATTGATCCAGCGCGTCTAGCCAAGGAATGCGAAGCCGCACTGGCAAATGTGGTGCATCAAAGCTGACGTAAAACCAGATCGGCATCTTGCGTGCCCCCCGTTCATGTGTTTTACCCAGAACGCCCCGCGAATCTGTGCTATCATCACTTTTGGTCGTCGCTGATTGCTGCCGAACGCGATGCTCGTTGCCTGCCCTCACTTTCACAGGAAGGATGACCATGGGAGTTGGCTGCTCTCATCATTAAAATGAGACGTTAAGGCTCGAAATTGACTAGCAGTCGGCATATCTGCACGCGTTGAGCTACTATTGGTGATAATATTCGTGCCGTGGTGACTGCGTGCAAGCTGCGATCAGCAGCTTGGTTACCTCGCTCCATCGCCAATTCCACCATCTTCTACGACACAAGCCTGATGATATGGGTTGTTTCGGCAGCGCCAGTACCAAGACGGATGCCGAAGAAGATAAACGACGGAAAGAGGCGAACAAGAAAATCGAAAAACAATTACAAAAAGACAAACAAATCTATAGAGCCACTCATAGACTGTTATTGCTAGGTTAGTGTGTGTGCAAAAGTGTATTGTAAAACCTCCCCAGTATTTTTAGGCCTACAATTAGATAACAAATTGGAATGAAACCGCGAGTATTTATTTTCTATTTACTTTTAACACTCTCTTTTTTCGCTCTCTCGTCATTTCACTCATTTGTGTGCGGAAAATGCTCACTTTTTCATGTTTGCTTTATTTTTTACAAAGGTGCCGGCGAGTCGGGGAAGAGCACGATTGTGAAGCAAATGCGGATACTTCACATAGAAGGTGGTTTCACTGAGGAGTAAGTGTCAAGTAAAATGAACAATTAATAAATAAAAAATTATCTTTGTTTGCATTGCATGTAGTGTTCGATTGTATTGCTCAATTATATTGTTTTCTAGCAACAATTAATTACATGAAACGACTTTAAAATGGGACATTTTTCGAGTCGAGTTCATTATTTGTGCAAACTCTCAGCTTTGCATTTTGTTATATTTCTATAAATAGCAACATTAACTTGATGAAATATTGTAATTTTTAAGCCAAAGATGGTGGCTCCTTCATCTACTAATTATAGATGAAGAAATAAGATGTAAGCCATTCAATGCAATTTAAAATGATCGCACATTTATGCCGAATGACTCACGTTTTAAATCCGATTTAACTACATTACAAACCCTGTGTCAACTTGCAACAAAGCTCAACATAAACTAAACATTCGGGAAAATGTATCGGATTCAACTGTGCTCCACCTCACACGTGTTTACCAACACCTTTGCTCGTTTGTTTGTCCTTTGAAACGGAACCGATTGCAAAAACACTTTTTTCCTCTTTAAAACCCCAAAAGTTGAGCATTTTTCATTGCTCAGTACCTCTCTTCCCACAATTCTTATCCAATCATTAAGAAGATTGTATTACATAACTAGGGGTGTGCACATTTCGTAATAAGAAGTTGGAAAACGCTCCTCTAGGTATCCTTCCATTATTTATTTATCAGAACTGCAACCAAGCAAATCTCAAATTCCCCCATTCTTTTTTGAGACAAATGCTGAGTGTTATTGTTTTTATTCTTTATTGTCTCTCGATAATACATTATAAATAGATTTTCCTTTCCTATTAATATTTAAACAACCCATTTTCCCTATAAATTAAATAATTAGTATTAAAAATACAATTTGTATTTTTACAGAGAAAAGAAACTTAAGATAGAAGATATCAAAAAGAATGTTCGAGATGCAATATTGGTGAGTTTGCACGGGAAAACTGCGAATATCGCAAAATAACTGATTTTTTTATAATTTTGCAGACTATCACTGGCGCTATGAGTACTTTAACGCCACCAGTGCAACTAGAAAATGCCGATAACCAGACTAGAGTGGATTATATTCAAGACGTTGCAAGTAGTCCGGACTTTGATTATCCACTCGTGAGTTTTGTCGATTTATAAAGGAATATTTGTGTCTGAAGCACTGGCTAGTCTAAAATTAAGCTTTATTGTTGACATAAACCAGATTAATCCAGTTTTTGGTTAAAAAGTAAAAAAAATCTTTGACAGTGTCACATAGTGACAGTACAGAAATAAAAAAAAAAGTTATTTTTATCTAGCTTGGACGCTAAATTTAGGTATGATATTCCCAGCAGCCGGATGCTGTTCACGTGGAATTAGCTTCAACTTTGTATCTTATGTTTGATATGGAGATTAAATAGATGGGTTTATCGGTAAGATTGTTGCCGTGACGCAACAGGTTAATAATAAGTGAGATAATTTCATATAAAAATAATTTAACCCACTCGGGTGTTATGAGTGTTTTTCTGGTGTAGTAAATATTTATATTTTTGGTTTTTTTTTTTTTTTCAGGAATTTTATGATCATACAGAAAGTTTGTGGAAGGATAGAGGCGTTCAAAGTTGCTTTGAAAGAGCAAACGAGTATCAACTTATCGATTGTGCAAAATAGTAAGTAGAAAGATGTGAATTTTAAATAAATTCAACTTTTTCCAGTTTTGAATATCACTTTTGTAAAACAGTTAATAGTTTACAAAAAAATCAAATTTTATGCTTTATTTATTTAAAAATAAGCATAAAAAATTCAAACTGCAGTTGAATATATTTAGGAATTAGTTCCTATGGAAAAAAAACTAAAAATGACTAATTTTGAAATTTTTTTTATTTTTCAGCTTTCTTGATAGGGTATCTATAGTTAGAAAGCCAGATTACACACCATCTGAGCAGGTATTAGTTGGTTATTTAATTATTTATTCTATAATTAATAAATGTAATTTTGTAAGGACATACTGCGGTGTCGTGTGCTGACATCTGGAATATTTGAAACGAGGTTTCAAGTAGAGAAAGTCAATTTCCAGTAAGTTAATAATGTTTCATGTCTTCTTATTTATCTTTAATGATAGTTCTCGGAATTGATCTCGGTTTAATTACTTTATTTCCCTTTTCTAAGTTAAATCAATATAAATGTTCGTTGGCTTTACTTGGAAAATGAGAAATGTAATTGAGTAAATCTAAAATTTAATCTTTTTTTTTTGTTTTAGCATGTTTGATGTTGGTGGTCAAAGGGATGAGAGAAGGAAATGGATACAGTGTTTCAATGATGTAACTGCAATCATATTTGTGACGGCGTGCAGTAGTTATAATATGGTTTTACGAGAAGACTCTAGTCAGAATAGGTTACGAGAGTCTCTTGAACTTTTTAAAAGTATCTGGAATAATAGGTAATTATAGAAAAAATTTGAAAAATATTTTTTTTTTAAATGAATTTAAAAAAATTGATTTTTAGGTGGTTGAAAACAATATCTGTAATATTATTTTTGAACAAACAAGACCTTTTAGCCGAAAAAATTAAAAGTGGGAAATCGAAATTGGAAGACTATTTTCAAGATTTTACACGCTATCAAATTCCTTTAGATGGTAAACAATGAAATGTGTTATTTGTCCTTTTTTATATTAAATTTGTTAAATAGCAACAACAGAACCGGGAGAAGATCAAGAAGTCGTGCGAGCTAAATATTTTATTCGGGATGAATTTTTGGTAAAAAAAACAAAACAAAAAAAAAAAAAATTATATCTGACTTTTTAACTAATTCCAAACAATTTCAGCGTGTAAGCACTGCCAGTGGTGACGGAAAGCATTATTGCTACCCACACTTCACCTGTGCTGTAGACACAGAGAACATTCGTCGTGTTTTTAATGACTGCAGAGACATCATCCAACGGATGCACCTTCGCCAATACGAGTTGTTGTGACTCCAGCGGAGATGTGTAAATATAATCTCCTCAGGTCACAACCTGTTTACTTTTGGTTGGGTCGTCAAGCAGTTTTGTGCTACTGCTTGATGCATTCCCCTAATTGAATCATGGCAATCTCTTTTTTAATCTGTTGTTTTCATTTTAATGAAAATTGTAATGAAAATGCTGACTAGACCTATTCGAAAACCAGAAATAACAATCTTGCTTTTCGTCTGTAATTAACACCTTTGCAAACGTTTGCGCTTATGAATAGGAAGCAACATTTACTAGTTATTTTACAGCTTTTTTTTTTCAATACATGTTCTAGTCATTTTTTTTTTTTTATTTCCCCCGAATTAGCCTCTGGACTTAATTTTAAAACTCATTTTCAATCAGATCTTTTAGCCAACTTCATTTTTACTTCTATGACTTCCTGCTCCGACTACAAATTGCAAACTTGGTTATTTTAAATTTTTATACAAAAATAAACAAAAGTTTGTTCTCGCCCCCTTGACCTGATTGAAAAAGAAGATAAGAATATCTTTGTAAGAAGTTATCTAAAAAATAAAAAAACAAAAAGATTTAAAAAAAAAAAAGGAAAAATGCCCAAAATGACCTCTTTCTCTATATCTGTCGCTTAACTCGCTCTTGTCCAGCTTAAATGTTTCAGCATTTTGGGCATCTTCTGCTTGCCATTTAGTCATTAATAATAATAATAATAATGATAATAATAATATACCTATATTGTAAAAAAATGCATAGTACTGATGATCGATAGATTAAGTTCAAGTTTTCTTCAGTCATGTAGAAAACAAAGAAACAATATACAATTCTCGTCAGTTTTTGCTTTATAATCATTCATATTAAATTTAAAAATTAAAAAAAAAATAAAAAATTACAAAAAAAGTCATTTCAAATTGTGGTTGTTTTCTCCCACATTAAAAAAAATTCAGACACATTTTATGATTTTCAAGTTTGATTTAAAATAGAATTGTTGTAAAAGAAATACAGTGACGATTAGGTCACAATCTTTTATTATTTAAACGTATAATTTTTTGTGTGTTTGTGTGCGTGGTTTCCAACCTTCCCCTTTTTCCTCTGCTTTTTTCCCTTCTGATTTTTTTTTTGTTTTGAAAATTGGAAGCAGTTTCTGTTGTGGTTAATGGAATTTTTAATTTTTTTTTCTTTTTTTCCGTTTTTTTGTAAAATTTTGTCAAGCTTCATGTTTAGAAGTTTTGTATATAATTATGTACTACACATTAAAAAATTATAAAAAAATAAATATATAAATGAATTTTTTCTTTTTTTTCATTTTTAAAAAAAAAATGTTTTTAAATCAGCACCGCAACGGAATTTATTGGACTTAAAATTGGACAATGTGATTTATATTATGAATTTTAGAAAACTGAACTATTGTGATTAAATGTTTTCAAATACTGTCATTTTTTAAATTATTGCGTTGTCTTTAAAATATCTCTTTAATACCTGCCTATTTTCAAACTTTCGTTTGTTTCCTAGTTCAAATTAAAACTGAACACTGAAAAAAGCAGATTATGTGATAATTAAAAGTACCATTAACAGATAAAACTGTTGACATTCAGTCAAAACTGTGTAAGTGATTTAAAGATTGCATGTGCTTTCTGCAGGCAAGTGAAAGATCTTAAATGTGACAAATGGAGTTACAATTGCATTAATAAAATTGCAGCTGTAAATCAGCTTTTGTTAAGTGAACATGTTTCTTATCAACACAAATTACGTTTTAAATGTTCCGAACACAATAAAACACGCAGGGACAAAATTCGGGTCGTTTTAAACTATTTAATTGAATAATTTAAAAAAAAATATTTTAATGTTGTTTTATAAACAATTTTACAAACGATAACACAGAACTCTACACTGACTTTTTGAAGGTGTTCGATGTAAATAATATACAAATCTTTCAAACAGCGAGTTTATTTTATAATCTAACACTTATAGATTATTTTCAATCCGAGTTAGTGCGGAGAAAGTCCGAATTAGAAGACCCATCGGAAAGGGAGAGACTTTCAAAGTCGGAATCAATCTCTGAATCCATCTCTGAATCCGATTCTGATGACAAGTCCATGTCGGAATCCGATTGGCTTATACTTTTAGATTGAAAAAAAAAGAAAAAAAAAGAAAAATGTACACTTGATGAACTTCCCGGTAGTGCATTTCGGCTCTGCAGGAAAGCTTAATAAATACTTACGTTCGAACGACCGGTACGATTCGAAGCGAGATAACATTCCTTTCCACAGTATTACTTGAATTTATTTCACCGAGATGTTGAACTTGAAATTGATCGTTCGATTCAAGTGCATTGTTTGGATCAATTGGATACAAGAAAGTTTCCGTATTATTATTTGGATCATCGAGATGTTCAAGTTCATCGGTCTGTCCAACTTCTTCATTTCGTTCAATTGGATACGAGAATCTTTGTAATACAATACAATGTTTTAAGTTTAAATAAATTATAATTATCTTGTTACCTTATATCCAAAATTGTATCTAATCCTGCTCGCAGGTGATCATCTTTGGGCAAATGCAAATCATTTCCATCCTAGAAATAAAACGTTTCGATTAATAAACTTAAACATTTAATTGCTGAACTTACATGTCGCCATCCCACATTATATAGAAACAACCTAACTCCTTCGAACTCCCAAATACTTTTAAAATGGACGTCAGTACTATTTACCCTTCGAAACGTCTCGGTATTTGGGTTTTGTAGAATACATCTGGGAAATTTGAATAATTTAAATAGTTTGTTAAAAGTTTCGTGAAAGATTATAATACCGATGTAAAGTGAAAAGTTTTTCAAGTATATCGATAAATTCTCCAGTATTATCTACTTCTTCAGGTAAATGTCTCAAATGGCGCTCTAAATCGACTTTAACATCAGCCATTATAAAGACAAAATAAATTTAAAAAATAAACGTTGATATCACGATAAACTCGAAAGCAAAGCTGTTCGATTTCGTGACTCACGCCACGGACCTAACATACCCCCTGTTAGGTCCGTGCTCACGCCAAACGCCACTCACACAAAACAATATGCTTCAATATCATTGTTTAATAAATCATTCAATTGGAAAAAAAAGTTACATCAAAAATGTTACATACATTATTACAAACATGCAAATTTGTCTCGGCACACATCAAATTTCAATCAGCTCATTGCTTTAAATCAAAATCTTCATTATCCAAGACTCGAAAAAACTAAAACTCCAAACGTACAACACACAGGAGTCCACGCTTAACGTCATCCGCCAGTCTAAAATAACGAAAGAAATTCAACTTTTAAAACCGCTTGCCGACCATGAATTTTAAAAACTTTGTTTTTTAAAAATAAAATACCTGATTGCATTGCTGCTGATACTTTCGGTTTTCCCTAGCATATCTTGCTTGTTCTGCGGCATATTGGTCGGCCACACGCTTCTGATGTTCAGCGTGCTGCTTGGCATTTTGGGGAAACTCTTGAGCGTATTGCGCGTATTCGGGATGTTCTCTGCTGTACTCGGCGTACTTCTTTTGGTACTCTGCAAACTGTTTAGCGTACTCGGCGTATTGCTTTTGGTATTCCAATTGCTCGGGTGTTGGCGATTTCGACCTCGACCGACTGCGACTTCTACCGTTTTTAACAAATAAATAAAACTTTAAAAAAGAAAAGAAAATTACATTACCTCGACGACGCCGCAGTTGGTTGGAGATATCCACCAGTGTTCGGTTGTTGCTTTTTTGGAGGCATCGTGACCGTCAAAACGAAGTGCAATAAGACACGAAAAACAACGTGAACTCGAAATTTGAAGTGAAATCCAGATATTTATACTATCTATCCTTCAGCTGAACCATCAGCTGATTGGCCGAGATTTTTAAATGAGTGTAAAGAAATTTGCATTTCGATTTGATTCGTTTTGCATATTCAATCAAAATTTGCATTTCAACGCATTAAATTTTACATTTTATCTTAAAATTCCTTATTTTTTAAAACATTTTTTAATTTTTTTATTAATTTTGTATTTTATAAATTATAATTTCTTTTAAACTTTTTAAAATTAATTTTGTATTTTATAAATTGTAATTTCTTTTAAACTTTTTAAAAGTGTGTGTAAAGCATTTTATTTTTGGAGTAAAATTTAAATTTCTACTAATATTTATATTTCTCCATTCAAGATGTATTCAAGGTCAAAGTAACCATCGCAAATAACGTGTATAAATTCAATAATTCAGTTATTTACTCAATTAGAAAAATGCAATCAGATAAAACGAGGCTTAATTATAGAACTCGAATCGATTTTCTTTATACTCTGCAGTTGGTTATACGAATATTCGCACGCGATGGAAAATTCTTAAATATAAAATCCCAAACACAAATAATTAAATTCAATTTTTGATTTTACGAATTCAAATTTAATACAATTAATGAAAATTGCACATTTTACTCAGTTTGAACATAACATAAAAATAAGCTGTGAAAAATAAAGAAATTTATCAACATTTAAAAAAGTGTTTCCAACACTTGTGCTAATAGTTTCTGTGAATACACAAGAATATTTACAATTCCATGTTGGTTTACAACTCTCACAGTAAAATATTTTTAATTATCACATAAAATAAATCAATTATCACATAAAATAAACTAATTATCACATAAAATAAATTAATTTCAAAAAAAACACATCCAACTAAAAGTCATGATTTAGGCATTTTTAGAATAATCAACATCAAATTCAACACAACACGAACTAACTGAACTACCCACACAAATTCATCGTGTCTTGACGTTTTAATCAAACAAAGCAGCGAGAAGGTTTTAATTTGTTGTAGTTTTACAGAAATTTTAGTAATCATTACCTAAACATGTACACGCATATGATTTTGCATAATTCCTTGTGGTTTGTAAGGCTCACGAAGTAGTTTAATTAGATAAACTTATATTGTGCTATTTTTTAAATTTATTTATCATTTTCACAAATAAATAATTGAGAATTTTAAATAATTAAATAAATAATTTATATTTCTCTTGTTATTAGGCTGTTTGAATGATATATTAAAGGAAGCATCAGTTCCAATTTTGATGGCAGTTTTTCAGTTTCATAAAATAAAATTGGAATATTTGATTTTATAACATGATCGTTGAATGAAATAAAATATTTAAACATTTAAAGCTTTGACCAGTTTCAGTGCAATTTATTAATATAAAAAATTATAATTAAAATTATAATTAAAATTCCATATACTATTAACCCATCAGTATTGGGTATTTTAAAAATAGCAGCAATTTTCAATCACCAACTGCCACCACACATTAATTCCACTTTTATATACTAACTTCAATAGACTAGATTGAAGGTGCAATATGATTACCTTCCAAAACCCCATACGTCAATCGCAATTACAATTCCAAATAAAAGTAACAACAATAACAAAACAACATAATTATAATCTCTAATATATTAAGCAGATAGAAATAAATCTAAGTAAATAAATAATATTTTATCTGTTTTTTGCAGAAATAACCATGTCAACAATGCAAAATCTTAAATATATATCAATAAATATAATTTAATATATAATATAATTTAATAATAATTTTTAAATTTCTAATTTAAAATTGTAAAATTTTGATGCCAGCCACATAATTATGCATTAACTTCATTCACCTCATTATTGCATGATTTTTAAGCAAGTGGCAGTGATAACTTAAAAAAAAAATAAAAAAAAATAAAAGAAAATTATTTTGAAATTGGAATGGTAAGCAATTCGATAATAATTATTATTTAGAATAATTGTGCAGAATGTTAAAATATTTCATATTGACTCGACTAGACAATTTTACCATACACATTACGACCTTCAAATTTAAATAGATGAAACATTGAAATATTTAAACCCAGACTAAACTATGTCCTCTTTTATGTATCGATAAAGTTAATTTATTTTATTTATAAATAAATTTTAAAAGAAATAAATCTAATTTTCGTTCCCTTCCCACTTTGATTTAAAATTAATGAATTTTAAGGGTGTTTTAAAATGCTGGCCGTAAAACACACAACTGACCACCTAATAAAATTTAATATTGATTATACTGTGGGTGGCTTGGTGATCCTTGTGTTGCCATTCCAGGGGTGTACGTCGCTTTGTCGCTAGGCCTCAATACAGTGTTTTCCGTGGCCTCAGCTGGCATTGGATAAGCACCTCCAGCAGACATGTTGCTCGGCTTCGGTTGGGATGTTACCGGAGAACTAGCACCTGCGTCTTCGTCATCGCTGTACATTTCCTGCAATTTTATTCAATTATAGCGGTTATTATATAAAAATATTGTTTTTATCGATTAACATTCTTCTTGATTTAATGTCATCGCCCTCTATTCAATTTCAATCAATTTTATGAACAAATTAATTGGGTTTTGATTAATTTTTTCAATTTTTAATTAAAGTTTAATTAAATTCAAGCAAATTATGTTAATAATTATGTTATGAAACATAAAAGAACTAAACAAAATAAATTTAAGTTCAGGCAATCTTACCCATAATTCCACCAACACACAAAAAGCCCAAAAGATTTAATAAGAAATGATTTTATCACCTTGGAATTGGTTCCTGATTTACATTCACCATGGTCTGTAGCCAAGTTTTCTTTTTCATGCTATTCATGCAATAACGATCAAGTAAAACAAAATATCAAACAAAAATAAATAAAAAATAAAAAAAACAGCAAAGCATGCGAAAGAAATATTATATACCAATTAATTCAAAATTTTCTGAAAATCAAAGTTAAAACCAAGAATGCGAGAAATGCAGACGCCTCTGATATGACATCTTACTCACTTGTAGATTATGGTAATCTCCCGAATCTTCTGGAGCACGTGGTTTGCACTTTCCACAGCAGAAATTGCAACAGCAGCAGAAGCAGCAACATAAATAACATCCGGTTAGAATGCCGCAGACGAAAAACAACGCCTAGATAATAAAAAAAATCAAAATCTTTAATTTTCTTATTTATCATTAACGTAACGATAATTCTTGTCATACCTTGCACCAACCACTTGTCAAAATGAAATACGTGTTGACATTTTCTTCGCCGAATTGCTCCGCAATGTAAATACCTAAGGAGCCATAATTATCATAGATATTCCTCTTCGTGAGATCACTCAAAATTCCATGAGCTCGATTAATTTCCTTAAACTTTAAAAAAAAATTAAAATTAACTCTTCACAATTTTAATTCAATTTACATACTTTTTCAGCTGCTTCTGGATTATCTTGATTTTTGTCTGGATGAAATTTCAACGCTAACTGGAAAATAAAAATAAAATATTAGGAAATGAACATTAAAAATTAATTCCACTTACTTTTCTGTATGTTTTCTTAATTTCATCTGCATTTGCAGTTTTGGGAAGGCCTAACACTTGATACAAAGAATCTCCAGAAGTCCTACAGACACAAACAATAACAATAACCACACTTAAGCCGCAATTTAAATGTGAATTGGGCAAATTAAGATGAAAATCAATAAATAAATAATTGATTTCGAGTGATAATGTTAAGTCATGTGCCGGTGATTTAATTTCACTCTCTTATTTTGACCAATTCATATGATTCGTGCAATAAAACAATACTTACGAGTACTTTCTCGCCGTACTCGCCATCGGTTTGTGTATCTATGTACAGTATGAGATGAGTAAGATGTGGACTAGGGGTTTACGAGGTGCATTATGATGAACCTTCCTCTATCATCAAAAATATGCCAACGTTGAAGATGGTGGAAAGAAACGGCGCAATGAAAAGGAGCGCTGTAGGTTATTTTGGTTTGGATGGCAGCACCAGATGGAGATGGAAACTCCAAAGACAAAAACATCTCCATTAGTACAAATAGGACTATAGTTTGTAGGCAATGTTGAGATATAATATTATTAAGTTTTTCTTGTCTGTTTGTTTTTAATTTTAGATTTAAAACTCTGTTAAAATGACTCTGTTAAAAAATATTATGTTTAAAGTGTACAAATGGCCTTATTTAATTAATAATGTGTATTTTAGTAGTTTGTGTGCTAAATCTAAATACTTAAGTTGTTGTAAGTTGAATTCTGGCTGTAACTTTTCATCTAGTTCAAATGTTATTTATGAAAAGGAAAACAAAGTTCCAGTTCAAGGAACTTTGGAAATACAAACTACTTTTAAGACAAAAATTATGTCTCAAGAAGATGCTGAGATGCTTGATAAAACCAGCATCAAAGTCGTTGATGAAAGTAACAACCTAAATCGAAATGATATTGTTAAATTTCTATCATTTGAGAGCTCTGTAAAAGACAACTCAACCACTGTATTTCGTGGGATATCGAAATCAAAGGAAATAAATCCAAAATTGGCATGCAGTGCAGTTATACCAGTTCAATACAGTAAGAATAGCTTTGTAAGTTACTGCTTTGTCTAAACTTTTACTGCATTTCAGGTGTTAAAGCTGATTTAAATGGAGATGGATCAGTAGAAATTCAAGACATTGAGTCTAAAAATGTAACAATAACAACTGGAGAAGGAAATATCACTTGCAAAAAACTTAAGGTTGTTTTCTAAAGAAAGTGCAGGAAAACTAATTTTCTACTTTCAATTTCATAGTGTGAAAGTGTTAATTTGACAACTAAAGGTGGAGACATAAGCTGCCCAAGTGTTGTACATGGCAATATAAAAATCAAAACTGATGATGGGGTAAAAAAAAAAAAAAAAAAAAAAAATTCTTTAAAAAAAATAATACAAATTTAAAATTTATATTTCAGAACGTAAGTGGAATTCGATTGCAAGGAACTCACATAGAAGTAGAAACAAACCGCGGCTTAATAAACGTATCGGCAATTTATGCGGAAACGTCACTGTTTAAAAGCAATTCGGGCGCAATGGTATTGGACAACTTTCATGGGAATGGAACTGTCAACTTGAAAGATGGAACTGTTACTATAAGTAACAACAATAAAAACTAAAGACAACTTAGAGATGAAAGGAGATTTCATTTCTTCTAGCCGGTTTAGACGGAAGTCTCCGAGCCGAAGTCGAAAGCGGCGACATGTCTGTCCAAGTTAGTCGTCTGGAAGGATTGTACTTACACAACAAAAATGGTAACTAAGCCTATCATCATCCATCATTTCTCTCTTTAATTAACAATTGTTTATAGGGAACATTGAAATTAAAGTCCCCATTAACATGCAAAGCCGAGTCGACATCGAAGCCAAAGACATAGACATCGAAAAACGTCTCCAAGTTCAGGGAAAATTCAAGAAGAAAGATAAAATTCGCACATTTACTGGGGTCCTGGGTGCTGGTCGTGGACCCATCATAATAATCTTCGCACCAAAGGGTTTGGTGCGAATCAGCATCCAGGATTGGATGTCGAGCGTAGGTGGTGGAATGGTCCCCGAATTTGGACCGAACGAGGAATTAAAATGATCAAATAACAATAATAACAAATAATGTATACAAATGGGTTGTTTTAGGAATGTTTATTTTTCTATTGTTTTGTAAATAAGTCATAATCACTGCGAATCAATGCTTTAAAAGCGGAGATCATGATGAAATAAAGCTTTTCATGAAAAGGTTGCCATTGACAATTGATGTACTTGTGATGATGAATCTGAAACCTAAAACAATATCAAAGTTATTTTTTTTATCAATAACTAAAGCAGGCATTATTCTAAGGTTTTTACTCACTGCACAAAATGTGATGCAAGCAAATATTTTTTCTAATAATTTGCCAATTAGCTATTTTCCTATTGGTTTTCGGTCAAATTTTATTTATTCTAATGGATTATGGGTTAATTGTTAATTTCTTGAAGTATAGTCAACTAATGAACTGCACAAATATGCTTTTTCCACTGCACAATTTAATTTCCCAGCAGCCCGTTAGAATAATGCCCGAAGTAAAGAGTTTGGTACCTCTAAGCCGCCCAATTAAGCGAAAAGCAGCAATTTCGCTGTACGTAATGCCCCCAAGTATGCATACTGCAACAACTTGATCTGAAACTGCTTTTCTACCTCCTCGTGCCGATTTCACTGGCGAACTGGGGAAATGTTCTCCCGGTAAGAGTTTGGTGATTTCGTCCAGTCCGTCAAACCCACCCCTATCCAACACCTATCAAAAACAAATTCAATCAACTGATACTCAAGAAATTGCACTTCACATACCATTTGGACCAGACTGCAAATCAATGGGCTGTAAGCGCCCCTGAAAACAAATGCAGGATTCGTTGGATTTTGGTAATCCACTTCCCCTTCCACTTTGGGCACAAGACTCATCTTGCGAGTCAGAGAGTGGAAGTTTGATTTTGCCAAATACGACATCGCGGAAGCTGCTAGTTTCCCAACTAACTTTGAGTTTGGCAGCGAAGGTGTGTTTAATTTCAGTTCCTGCTCGTGGAAGAGGCCCACTTTTGATAAATTTGAAAACGTCAATAAATGCTGGTGGCCGTACGACTGAAGAAATTTGGTTTTTAATGAATTAAAATCCTTTGACTGAAGCCCACCGTGCGAAGAAGCGAAAAGGCACATAATGCGAAGGGTTTGTTCGATTGGGAATTTAAGAATGATGGCATCTTCAATGAAATTTATGCATTCTTGATACGAAACGCCGTCGATGCAATCTGTTAACAGAACTTTATACGTAAAAACCATTTTAAAAGTTGTGCAGTGAAGTCTACCTTGTTCCACCCGTAATTGATCGGCCATTCTACTATTTATCAATACTTTATTAATTGCATCACAAGCACGAATATCTAAATCATTGAATAAAAATAAATTAAGAATTAATAGTTAAATCGATTAAGTGCTTCTTACGTAAAGCCATCGATCCAAGATTTTGTTGCTGCCGAAATAACTCGGTTTTGATAAATTCACGCATGTCAGACACATTTACATTTTGACGTTTCTAAGAAAATTCATAAGTTTTAAACATGAAAATTAAAAATTAAATTTTTTCCTACCTCTTTGCTCTGAACTAATTCCTTTACTTTTCTACTCAACACATCGAATGCTTTGGTGATGTAGCAGTCTCTGATTTCATCAAAGACCTATAAGAAATTATTAATACCATAAAAGAAAACTCATAATTAAACCTCACCTTGTCTTCGCTCGATAAAGACAGTTTAACTGGATCTTTTTTCCCAGTTACTTCGGTTTCAAGGACAACAAATCCACATTTAATGGAAAATATTTCATCTAACTGGCCTTCGTAAGTCATTTGTGTCAAAAGAGTGGACGCAACGTCCACATCTAGTTAGACTTGTGCATTAAAACTCAAATTTTCAATTTGTTTTTGGTTTAAATTGTACAAACCTCTGTCGATTAAAAACAAATGTCCAATCTCACGATCTCGCTGCCCATCTTTAATTCCTTCCGAAGTTTGTATACGTCTCATCATTTCAAAAACTAACTAAATTAATGTTAGTTACATTTTGAAATTTGATTTTTAATTATTTCTACCTTTGCACTATGGCCTTGTCCATAGACATTTGGTATATAACCAAACTGTTTCTGCAATTCCACCATTGAATTTGCAACCGTTTGTATCCAAATATAATTTTTGTTCTAATGTTCGTAGAAGTAATTAAAAAATCAATTCAGAACCAATGTGATTAAACTTACTAAAATAGTATCACAATAATAGTTTGGTAATTCCAAACTCAAAATGTCTCTTTCAAGTGGAACGAATCCAAGATCCAAACCAATCAAATTGACATCTCCGTATACACCTTCGTATTCAAATAATTCTTCACAAACATAAAACTATAAAAGAAATTAAATCCATAAAATAAAATGTAATATTTAATTTTTTTTTCTTTTACTTTGCGAGGAACAAACACAACATCTATGCGAGGAATTCGCTTATTCTGCGATTTATCAGAGTTTATATGATCACATATAATCTTCGTTTTAACTATAGTTGGACTCAAAATATAAACTTTCCTAACATAAAGGATGGAAAAAAAAAAAAATCATTTTTAAAATTTATTTTCTTTAAAAATAATTCTTACTGTTTTGTACCGCTTGTAACTTGTGGATCCAATTTGAAAATCTTATCAATCCCACATTTCTATTAAAACATCTCTTTAATTATTTATTATCTCTTAATCATCACACTTAGTTGCTACCTTTAAAAATGTGGCACCTGCCAGTCTATCCAACGGTAAAATAAGATCAGGATCTAAGATCAAATCCTTGTCACCTGGAATCTAACAACAAATGATTTTAATTTCTGTTATAAAACTATATTAATTTAAATTTTAAACACGAACCATGCTTAATAGATAAGCTAACTTCTCCCTCGATCTGTTTTTTAATACATCTACATTGGGAATGCCAACTGTGGAGCCCGCCATCTTGAATGTTTATCTTTTACAGCCTCAAAGCAGACCTCACTTTATTCGACCATAAATTCGGCGCTATAATTGAATTATCAGTTATTCAGTGCAAATTTAATTACATTATATTCTGCAACTGGAATATGTCGAGGTCGGAAGTTACTTTATTGTCAAAACAAATTCATAGTTGGATGATTTTAAATTGAATTGAGCTCAGATATTTTCATCTCAGTAAATAACTATATACTTTATAAAAACCATATTTACTTCTTCCCATACTTTGATGCATGAATAAAGTTTTTATCAGTCAAATTGATCTTGTTCATCAACTATGACATCAAAATAATACCAAGAACACATTCTGACCTGTCTTTTTTCAACAATTTTATGTCTTTCATCTGACCTCATTCAGCCATTTGAAACTAAAAAGAATGTTTACTTTTATTATTTCAAGCCCCATTTTCTTTGAAAAACCTGTGACAGTTTCTTGACATATAATATTTAAAATTCCTGACTAAAAAAATAATAAGTAGGATGAGAAATACCGTGTGATAATAAATACCATTTATTATCACATAATCCCATTTCAAATGACTAAAAAATCAATTGGACGAAAAATAATTGTAGAGCTGATTTCATTTTTTATTTAAAATACCTAAATTATATTCCAACCTAATAATTTAGCTCTGCCCTTTACTTGGAATAATTTTTGCTATAATATTTGAATAAGTAATTGAGGTTCAATAAATGTAATTACCAGAGCCCAAAGATCTGACAGAAAAACAAGTTTATATTTAAATCAGATTTAAAAATGGTTAAACTGAACTCCAAACTAAATGAATTACTTACATACAAATTTTATTAAGCAGCATGGTTTAATATACATTAGAAAATTGCAGATTTTATCTCATTTCACATTCATTACAACAATTTTAATCATTTCCTTGCTGATTTGGCTTTGACCCACGAATCCAAAGACCTTAACATAAAAAAACGATTAGCAAATCGAACCTTTGAGCTTAAAATATTATAATTACTCTCGACACTTGATCCATTCTCTACAAGATGGTGGCTTATACCCAGCAGATGCTCTGCATGCGTGAAAATTCTCGATGCAACGAGCTGAATCGGTCGCTGCACTAGTGAAACTGCTTAAACAGGTCACCGACAACAACACCAAGCAAACAAAAGGAGCGATAATTTTCATTCCTAGAAAAAAACAATAAAACAAAACAAAAGAGACAAAATTTTGCAACAACAACTTTTACCTCAATCTTTGGTTTGCACAAACTTGATCTTACAAACTTTCTCTTAGTTTTGTTCCCTAATGTCAACCTACTTTCTCGTAGCTGCAGGAGATCAAAGTGGATTAGTTGGGAACCAAACCTTTTCTCAAGCCACATCTGCTCTTGGATGTTAGTTACATCCTTATCCCTAAGGAGCTCTCAGCTGAAGAACTGTTAAGGTGAAATCGAAACGCCCTTCCATTGACACCCAAATAGGTCAGCACAAAGTGCCTTAATAGTTCCGTTAACTGAAAAAAGTTGTAAGGGAGGAAATTAACAAGTTATAAGATTTTTTTACGTACTGATTACTCGATAACAATTTCCTTTTTATTGACTTAACGATGTCATTAAACTCGTTTTGCTGTTTTTTAACAATTGTGAATAGATTTTCGTTATTGATTGCGGTTTAATTAACTAACTTTCGAATTTCTATTAAGTTATGTTAACCTAGTTTGTACTGATTTATCAGATTCGCTTCCTCGGTGCAGTGACCAGTGACCCGTTAACCTTGAGACGCCCATAGCCAGAAGCAAGAGTTTTGTAAGAAGCAATCCGAATAAACGTTATGATGTTACAAGAATTTCTGCTCAACCGGATGCACAAACTCAAAACCTACAAACACCAACTCGAGTTATAGGTTTTATATGCCCTGGGATGTTATTTGAAATGGGTTAGCATTAATAAGGGCTTATTGGTGATTAAAAATTATAAAATTTGTTTTTCTAACTTCTGGGTGTTGAAAAAATTAACCAATTAGTAATTTACGATCATGTTCTATGAAATTAGAAGCGATTAGCATTTAAGTTAGTAAATATCAGGAATAAATTTCCCGATACTTAAATTGAACAAAAAATTCAATAAAATATAATTTTGCTTATAATAATGAATTATTATATTAAAAATCAATTTTCATATTCGCATCAATTATATTATTTAATAAACTTTCTCGATTTAAGATTAGATTTAATCTGCGTGTGTCCACATGTGGTAGGAATTCGGTATTGTGACGTCACAAACTTCTACCTCCAGAGACAGAAAGCAGGCGAGCCACGGCCAGTTCAGGTAAACTCACAGATGACCCATTTCAGTGGTACCTTGACTGGCAAACAGAGGACACCGACAGTACGAGGCCAAAACTTGAACTTGTTGGATTACAAACTATGGCCATCATATTTTCTGCTCAAGTGTGTACTTTAAGATGGAAGTTTGAGAGCACTGTACATTGTTGACGTAAGTACAAATTGATTTATTTATTGATTTTGGTGTTTAGAAATCGATTTATTGAATTTATATTGCGATTAATTAATTATGGCTTGATTTTATTTTGTTTTCATTATGATACAATGGTAAATAATGGTAAAATTTTATGGATTTTTAAATAAATTCTTCACCAAAACAACAATTTCCGTATTTTGCACGCGATTTTATAGTGCAATGCATTTAATGTTTGGAACATAACCATAATTAAAGTCAAATTAAAGCCAATGTTGAGACCAAAAAAGTTTAAGAACTAAATATTTATAAAGAAATTATAAACAATATGATTCAGTAATTTCTGTAATTAATTTGTATGATAAAAACGTTGTGTATAATCAAAATTAACCTGAAAGTTCAACAAAAAATGATAAATCGTGTAAACTGAGGTCACTTTACCAAAGTAATATGTAATTATTCACCTTTGAACTTGACTTGGCAGGAAAAGTAAGCAAACGTTCAGTCAGGAGTTTGAGATAACTCGATTTGCTACTGTTTTTAACGGAGCAAAAAGTAAAGAGTAAAAAATGGGATAAAAGGCTTGTTAGGCACAAACGCGAGAAACTATTCCAAGAATCAAGGTGTGAGACATGGTCTGTTGCGCAGTAAGTACCTAATAAACCAAACAGATATAACGACAGTTATAAGGCCACTGCTCGGCATTGACTCGATGAACTAGCGTAAACCAAACCAAATTCAAGTTTAATTTAAAGGAAATATAATAGAAGCATTAAAATTGTTAATAATACCTCGAGTGACACGTACGACCATTTTTTTACCACGACAAATCCTGATTAATTGTGTGAAAAACGATTTCTTCAAATCAATTTCCCATGACAAACTCAACTAAACAACTTTTTTCCTCTAATGTTGTAATAAATTCAATCGAACCCCGTTATAATAAAACTCTTAGAATCAAAAAACTCTGTTCGTTACAACGAGGTTTCCCTAAAACACTCAATATTTCACACGGAGTCAATAAATCTCAAATAAGTAATATGTTTCTTATAACGAGGTTTTCGTACAAACGAGTTCGTTATAGCGAGATCCGACTTTAAATTCTAAAAACTCAACAGTATTCCACATAGGTTACAAACTCATAATGAATTTCTAGTAACTGCAAGTTTGATTAGTAATTTGACCCAGTAACCGTGTTACTGTCACAAGTTTTGCATTTTTTCCATTCGATATAAACTCATTTCTTAAAAATCGGAAACAAAAACACTTGATTTTAATAACCAGTTGAACATATGAGAAATGTGTGAAAGGTTTGCGTGTTTGGAAGCGCACGAATTGAAGTTTTTACCCATTTTAATTCGGGTTATGTGATCAGGTGGTCAAACGTGCAATCGACTTATTTTAATTTCAGATTTTTTCTGCCGTTGCACGAGGATGTGGTTCCTAATGATCCATGAAAGATGAAGACTAGCTTCTGGGGCTTACTTGTCCTAGTTTACCTCATTTCGCACCTGCATAGAAATGAAGCTGATGGTAATAAATCCGCCTATCATTTTTTCATTTTTTTGACATTGAAAATCAAGAAAATCAAGAAAAACCTGCGCAATTTGTGACACAGTTTTAATTAACGACTCTATTTTTTCTAGCTTTATCCAGCACTGCGTTTTACATCATCGGTCACATGGCAAATGACATTACGCAGGTGGAGAAACATTTGGCTGAAGGAGCCAACGCTCTGGAAATTGATGTTGAGTTTTCGCAAGGTGCACGGCCAGTTCAAACGCGTCACGGATTTCCCTGTTGTTTCCGCGATTGTTTTTCATCGGAAATATTTAGTTATATGTTGAAGTACTTGAGGGATTTGTCGACGCCCGAGCATCCGAATTATGTGCAGCAGTTGGCTTTGATCAAGTTGAATTTAAAAGTGCGATCGTTTTCGAATGAAGTGCTGTATACTGCCGGGGAGAGATTGGCGGAAGCGATGATGGTTTATTTATTTGATGGAGGTAAGGAAATGAGTGGTTTAGTTGTGAGATGAAGTTGCGTCGGATTTCCTCTTTAATTCCAATATGCTTTCAACTTTAAAAAGTGGATTTTCATGTTTGAAATTTTTTTTTTAAATTTTTTAATTTTATTAAATTTTATTTATTTTATTTTATTTATGTAACCATATATAAATTAAGTTTTAATTAAATAAACCGTTTTAAATCGCTTTATGATCATTGGAATGTAAATTAAACAGAATTTACTATCGGAAATTAATAGTAATTTAATCTTTCCAATATAAATTGATCTATAACTTTCCATAATTGGAAAGATAAAGTAACATACAACCTCTTTCCTTACAGAATCCACTTTACTTGTATTGTTATTTTTTCGCATGATTAAAATCATTTTCTTTTGAAATGCTGTAATAAGCTTCACTGCAAATCACCCGATTTGATCAGCTTATTTTTGAATACAGCATTTACAGTTTTATTAATTTTCAAAGTTTATGATTACATTTATACTAACTCCTTAGGATTAAATAAATGTATAGTTACTTTTAAAGCAAATGCTTCTGTATAGTTTAGAAGTGGCTCGTAACTAGTGAAATATTTATATATTTATTACCAAAATTAACTACAGCATTACATTTATTTATAAAAAAATCACTTTTTATAAGCACAAAGTTTGCCTGATTGAATAAAACAGGATTTCAATAATTTGAAATTGACGCTATATTTGCCAATTTAATCACTAAACTCATCAATTCATTTTCCAGGTTTCTCTGGAAGTAACGCTTGGGTTCTTCTTTCTGTGCCAAGCCCACAACAAATCGTTTTATTTCGGGGACTACGTGATGCATTTCGTCGGTATCAAATGTCTGGATTACTGGATAAAATAGGTAAAAGTAATATAACTTTAGTCAAAACAATATCATTTACAAACTCCTACTTCAGGCTACACCGTTGGCGACAACATGGATTTACTATCAATAGAACGAAGCTTGGATAATTTCGGTATAATTGATCACATCTGGATCGGTGACGGAAGTTCTAGTTGTTTGGGAAGTCGATCTCGAGATAGAATAGAACGATTAATCGACGAACGAGATACGGGTGAAGCGCATTTTGACCGAGTTTTTCATTGGACTATAGACGAACCTGTAAGCATGAGATCATCCATAAGGTATAAATTTAAAAAAACTTATTCCTTCACATAATTTTCTATTAAAATTCTTTTCCGTTACTTAGAACTGGAGTCGACGCAATAGTGACCAACCGCCCCGACCGCCTCCTTCAAATCCTAAGCGAAGACGAATTCTTTGGCCGTTTCCGATTAGCAACTGCAGACGACAGACCTTGGGATAAAATCATCGAAGATCCATTCGAACCGATCGTCCTGCCCACACCACCACCCCCAGACGACTCGGCCGCATCTTCATCCATCGTTTTAGCGGACGAACCAGCAATAAGCATCGACGACATCACCTTAACCGACAGTGGATTACAAGAAACTCAGAAAGACGCATCAAAATCAACCGACTGCAAACCTTCGAGTGACAGTGACATCTCTCTGGACGATTTCTCAGACTTAGGAAAAGACGCCGACACCGAAAAACCAGAAACAGCAACGACGACGGCAAAACCAGAGGACGATGTCTTCGCAGACCTCATAAAAGAACTGGGAAACTCGTCGGAATTACTAGCCGAACCGAAATTATCGCTAAACAGCCGTTCGACCGATAATATACTGTTCCACGATCTTCAGGGTTTGATAGGGAAACTAACCGAAGACAAAGAAGCGAAATTGACAACTACTTTAATAGAACTCATTTGGAAATTAAGTGCAAAACCCGAAACGCCAAGCATTTCTCCCACTGTTTTACATTCATTACTACTAAACATGCAAATAACAACACCAAACCCAACCCTCAATCTCGCTCAATTACTTCAACGACGTTCCGATCCCATCGACCCATCGAGCGAACTTTTACGGTTGCTTCAACCGACTCAGCCAACTGTGTCGCCAGAACTTCTCAAAGTGATTTTAAATTTATACGCACCAACAACTCCAGCACCTGCAATCCCCTTGCCGCTCGTGCAAGCGCTGTTTGGGATCCAGCAACAACCTGCAATGCCCAACGTCTATTCAGACTTGATTAATTTCTTAATAGGATCAAACTCTGGTCTTAGTTTGCCCTCTGTGTCATCGTTACTAAAACCTACAAGTGAAAGTTCAGTGAATGCTGAAATCGTTAGACTTCTGGTTAAAGCCATAACTGATAAAACCAGTGCAAACACTAAAGAGGAAAGTGTGAAAGAGTTGCCAGTAGTTACTACTGTGTCTAGTGTGCTGAGGAGGACTACTGAAAGGAAGGAGGAGAGAGTACCGAAAGGAAAAGGAGGTAGGGATGCGGAAAAGGATGCGAGTGGTTTGTCTGAAGATGGGCCTCTTGATGATATTGATCTTGAAACGACAACTAAGAAAGCAAAAGTGAATTCTGGTGATTTAAAGAATTCTACTAGAAATTTTCCTGAACCTGGTGGTCCCCCATTACCAGCAATGCCAGGGACAAAAGTTGAAGCTACTTTTATGCCTCATGGTGTGAATTGGAAGGTGGTTGGGTCTCCTTTGAGGTCTGCAAATCCTTTTCCCTTCGCTGGAAATCCATTTCCTGGTATCCCTCAATTCCAAGGCGATGGACCGCCTTTTTTTAACAACGCACCTTTTGTACCACCAAACATCCACCATGGTGGTCATTTTCACCCTCCATTAAACCGCCCATTTGGCAATAGGCCTTCGTACCAATCAAAGTTGCCACCCAAAATAATTGTACATAAACCCATTACTTTGCCATTAAGATACCCAATGCAGTCGGTCGGCCATCAAATCCGGCTTCCGAATAACATAAACATTCATCTACCCATGCCGGCATTGCCTCCTCCTCCAAGACCTTATAGACAAAGACCTCCTCCTGAATACAAATATCCCAGCACAACACCCTGTCCAGAGCCCAGTGACTTTTATAAATACATTGGAAACTACAAACCAAAACCCAACAAACCGGATCCAGAACCATTTCCACAAAGACCATCATTTTTCAGTGGAAACAAACCTCCGAGTAAACCAGATCCCCCACTCTTATTTCCAGCAGTGAGGCCTCCATCGGTTCCAGGAACTCACCACACACCATTTTTGAATGGAAATAAACCTGAATTGCCACAAAGGCCTGGTTTTCCTGACGCATTATTACCAGGAATTGGAGGACCCCCAGTATTCATTGACGATATAGACAATTT
>JAQIXT010000784.1:0-24331 GCA_034700445.1 Stenotaenia linearis | reverse complement strand
TTTGTGAATTCCAATTTTTGCTTAGCATTAACTTAAGTCAAAAAATGATCGTAAGTAGTGTTTGTGAATACCAGCCCAGATATGCCAGATACTCTCAATATAAATACTACATGACATTTTCATAAGCATACAGCAGCACTATTTTGGAAAACAAAACCTCTACAACAGCGTCTTACTAGCCCGCATCAAGAATTCTCGTGACGTTAGACGGTGTAAATTATTGAAAATTTAAGTAGAAAAAGAAAGCAGGTTGCTCCCAAAGCAAGAGAATGTGGATTTAAGACCAATGAGTGTCAAGAGAGTGTGCTGTAAACAAATGAAAATTGTGTAGACAGTGAGAGGAAGATGGCGACAGTTATTAGGGCTCAATGTTGGCATTCTTTTTGGTATGTGGCAAAGAGTAGGTGATGTGTGCACAATATCTTGTACGGTTTACGTCAGCTAAACTGAAAAGTGTTGGGTGACAAGCGAAATGTTGTTGTCTGCCAAGTTTTTAAGTCTTATTGTAAACTTTGTGGTGGTTTAAGGTTTGGATGTGAGTGATTATTGTTTGGGAAGGGGTATTGGGGTGTTGAGTGACTGGGTTGGAATGGAAGAAGGGTGGAGGGTGGGAATTGATTTTGGAGTTGGGAGATTGATTCTCAGGTTTGTTGGTAAGAAAAATGGAGTAAGGTGAAAATGTTTGGGGATTAGGGATTAGTTTTGGGAAATTAGGAGATTGTTTTTGAGAAATTAATAAGTTGGTGTGAAATGACTGAAAAGATTGAGCAGTAAGTCAAGTATTATAGGAAATAATCAATAAATTATTGAGAACTTTCGAAATCAATAAATTATTGAAAATTTTCGAAATGAATAAATTATTGAAAATTTTCGAAATGAATAAATTATTGAAATTTTCGAAATCAATACGGTAAATTATTGAATTTTCGAAGTCAATAAATTATTTTAAAAAATTGATAAATTTTTAAATCATGGGGAGAATCAATAAATTATGGCATATTATCAAGAAATCAATTGATTGGAAAGTAATCAAAAATCATTATTGGAAATTACCAAAAAAACCAATTTACAAAAATCTAGATATTTAGATCGATAAATTATTTTTGAAAAACTGTGAACAAATAAAAAATTGCTAGTAAAATCTAATATTATCGATAATTATCACAAAAATATGGTAAACTTTCAAAATTGAATATTATCGATAATTTCTAGAAAAAAAATCGAATACCGGTATTATTGATTTTTGAGGAAAATTTTTAGGAAAAAAATCAAGTGTTATCGATAATTTTTAGAAAAAAGCGAATATACGATAATTTTTAGAAAAAATCGAATATAATCGATAATTTTTACAAAAAAATGGAATATTATCAATAATTTTTACAAAAAAATCGAACATTATCTTTAAAAAAAAAATTAAAAAAAACCACTAAATATCTAAAAACAAATAAAAACCAACCCTCGAAAATTCCAAACAAAAATCGACAATTTTTATAAAATCGATAACTCATTCTAAAAAAAACCAATCGAATACAACCCCACATTTAATCACAATCACAACAACCAAATTTTCAAAAAAAAAAAAAAAAAAAAAAAAGCAAAGCGCAATAAAATTTATCACATTTATTCACTCGACTAATCTCATCTTTTTTTCTATTTACAGAGACACTGGCACCAAGGTAAGCCGAATTTCATTAAACAATTACTTCAAAATCTCTTTAAAAACCATAATATCTCGAAAACTTCTTCATTTTAAACTATAATTTCAAAACACGGTGTAATATTGTAATAATACCAAGGGTGGGATGTTATTTTCCTCCGTGTGTACGTTTCATAATATTAGTGTGTAGCTGCCATTTTGGATGAGTGCCAAAGTGGAGTGAATATTTTTTTTTTTATTCTTATCTATATCTATATATATTTTTTTATCTCTTCTTTTTTCGGGTGTGGGAGTGTGTTCTTACGGTACGTGAGCTTTTTCTCATTTGAGTTTTTATTGATAAGTTTAGAGAATATTTTAAGAAAGGGTTGGGTGGGAAGTGTCGTTTGATTGACAGGTTAAATTGGGAGAACGTGGTCGGGATAAAGTATGGAGACGGAGTGTGATTTTTATTCATAATTTGCTTGTGAAAGTGAAAGAAGTTCGGTTAAAGGAGCAAGTGGATGGATTGGATTAAAGGGTCACATGTGATTGAGAAGTTGGTAATGGAAAGTAACGGTGTTTTGGTGGATGTGGATTAACGTCTGATATGTGTCTAAATTGGAAAATGTGAGGAAATGGAGGAGGAATTTGTGGGAATTTAAGAAAATTTTGTGGAAATGAATGAAATTTTGTGGAAATTCAAGAAAATTTTGCATTAATTCAAGAAATTTTGCAAAAATTCAAGAAATTTGTTTAAATTCAAGAAAAATGTAAAAAAATTCAAGAGAAAGCTTTAAATTAGTAACAATGAGAAAAAATTTAAGAGAAAAGTGTAGAAATTCACCTTGACATAATTTAAGACAAAATTGCAGAATTTTAGAATAAATTTCAAAAATGTAAGATAAAAGTACAAAATTGAGAAACAATTATATAATTTTAACAGAAAGTACACACGGTAGAATATACACTAAAAAAAAAAATCCCAATTAAAATGTTGTTGAATGAAACAATAATTGGTTCATTTTAACTATAATATATTTAAACGAACAATGTATTTAGTCTAAACAACCAAATTATTTTTGCTTCAAGTCACATTTTATTGAGCGTAGTGTAATCCACAATTCCTGTGTATGCACGAGAAAGGTATTTACCCACAAACCACATGATAAGAAAAGTGTTTACAGTGGAGGTCAGCTTATCACAGGTTAAAAAGTTAAATAAGGATTTCGTTTATCAGAATGTTAAGGGTCAACTATTATACACGAGTGTTCTTTAACAACAGTACTAGAGTTTTCAAAAACTGAAACTTATATCTAAAAGTTTCTTACTAATTATTAGCTGGATTTGTAATGTAACAAAGTAATTTAGATATGAATAATAATTTATTGCTAGAAGTGAATTGCATACTTTGTTTTAATGAAATTTGTGAATAGAAATGTGTGAGTATTTTAGGGGTGCAATGAATTGCAATATTGTGTTGAGATATTGTTTTGGACCATTGTGAAATTTGATGAAACTGGAAAAAATTTTACACAGACATTTCTTTGTATTCGGATTAAGGAGTGTGAAAAACAGTTCAAAATTTCAACATACAAAATTTAGACAGCTTCAATTCTATAATCACTCACTCACCATTAATGCGAAGAGCTCGTATCTTTGCCTACTCAAAATCTTCACTTGGAATTAAGGACTATTGAAAGAACAAAACACTAGAAATAATTTTAAAAGGCAGGAGAAAAGACAGCCATGGCTTAAACAACAAGAGAAAAAGAAAAATCGAGACCTAAAGCAAATTGGAGCCGTAAGAGTTCTCGTTCACCAAGGGAATCACGTGGAGGTAGAGAGTTGGATCTGCATAATAAGCAGAATATATTATATACTGTATTTCACCAATTCTGATATATCTTTTTTCCAATTTTTAACCCTCTGATTACAAAGGAAAAAATATTACGTTAGTGGCCAAGCGTGCGTACATTAGTGCACATAAAAATTGCCCACTGGTTAGAGCGCTATACCCGATTTTGTCACTGGTGGCGCTAATTTTAATAACTAATTGCTAAGGATTGTGGGTAAAACATATTTAACGCCCTCTATAATGTCTCAGAATGTATAGTCAGGAAGCCAATTGCTTTTAACATGGATTCCTAAAGGGGCAGCAAATTTTAATCATTAATAATCTCTTAATTATGGTTATAATTTCAGAAATGACTTGGGAATATGAATTTTAATAAGAAACGAACAAAGTCAGTAAAAAAAGAAAATTTTAAAATAAATATTTAAAAAAATTTTGTATTCACAAAGTTGAGTGTATACAAATGTGCACATTACTGGTAGTCAGAGGGTTAATGTATCCAAAATCTTGGTGTGTCTTAGAATCGATGAAATTTGTTACGTCAATATACAGGATCTCTTAATCGCGCGATTTAAAATTCAGTAAGTAAATAGCCAAGAGAGCCCTTTAAGAACAACTACTTACTAACGAGTAAGTGATCTCCATCGAACCACTTAAGTTATTCATTTGACACCAAATAAATAAATAATTCAAAAATTACATCATCACCTCAAACAGCGCACAGCGCCATAAATCAAGATGGCGCCTCACTATCGGAAAACCGCTCGGATTTACCTGTAAATTTGTAACGCTCGCTACAAACACAAAAACCAATACTGAAAAGGCAATTTATGTTTTATTGACATTTTCCCATCTAATTCATGAAGGAAGTAAGGGAAATAACAAACGCCAAAATTCAGGCGGCGAATCAATATTTTAAATTAATTTATACGAATCGTTTATAGCCATCGAAAAAAAAATAAAAGAAAAAAATTTTTATTTTTTATCGAAGGGAAATTTCCGCTTTCCTGGAGCGTTTCATTGAATCCTCCTTGGTTTGTGAGATGATGAAATATGTCGCGAAGGCTTTCTACTCCATTCGGAGACGATGAAAAATTCATAAAAATGCCCCTTTTGTGGGTGATGCCGTTTCCTGTGTTTTTCTCGGGGTCATGAGAGAGACAGAGAACGCAGCACCACAGTCAGATATGGCACATCAACTTACTTTTGATGTGCCCGCCTCGGAATGGAGGGGCGGTCGGCGCACGTCTGTCAAGAGACATGGAAGAGGGAGCCGTGGAGATGGTCAAACCAGCTGGAAGATTGCCACTTTACAAGACCCAGGGTTGCTAAAATCCATTGTGCGGTTTGGCTTTATAGCGAAAGTGCGTCGTTTAATGGGTAAAATAAAGGTCGGGCTTGTTATCGATGGATCGATTGTGGCGATTGATTGATAGTTAATTGCACGTTATGTGTTTGTAGTGGGGTGATAATGGGGTCTAGGTGGGTTGAAAAATGGTGGGAGGTGGGACTGAGCGTTTATTTTGTACGCTTGGGGTTTGAGTTATTGTTGGGAGTTAGTGGTAAGTGTAAGTGTGGGGTTGGGTGAGGTGATTTTATTTTGGGAATTTTGGATTTGTTTTACTTTTATTTTAGTTGTTTTAGACATATTTTATTTATGTTATTATTTTAGATTTATTTTATTCCGTTTTATATCATTTAGATCTATTTTATTACTGTTTTAGTCATTTTAGACCTATTTTGAACCTGTTCTAGTCATTTAGACCTATTTTGTTCCTGTTTTAGTCATTTTAGACCTATTTTATTCCTGTTTTAGTCATTTTAGACCTATTTTATTCCTGCTTTTGTCATTTTAGACAAGTCTAAAATAGAACAGATATAATTAAAGTAGGTTTTGAATAAATAAAGATGTCTAAAGACATTTTTTAGACATCTTTATTTATTCAAAACCTACTTTAATTATATCTGTTCTATTTTAGACTTATCTTAGTTTTCTCAGATCTATTCTCAGATCTATTTTAAAATTTTTTAAAAATTTTAATCAATTGCTCTTTATAATAACAAAATTTTGTTAAGTCCTTTGTTTAAAAACCTAAAAAAATTCAACTTCAGATTTCAAAAATCCTAGTTACAATATCAAAAACTGACAACACCAAAAATAAACAAAACCAAAAATAAAATAAATGAAAAAACTTCACGCAATCCAACCATAAACACAAATCCTAATTTTGACGCAACTCGAACCCTTCAATTGGAATCAGAGATAACCAACAAAACAAAAACCAAGAAGTGAAAGAAAAGAAAGACAACTGGGTAAAACCAGCTACGTCAAAAGAAAAATGGTGGCCCTAATACTCGCACAATATAGCGAAGAAACCGGGAAACCACAAGGAAGTAGAGAGTTGGATTTGTTCTTTCTTAAGAAATAGAGAAAGTATTTTTAAGTTTTACCAAAAACCAAATTTAGTTTTCGGGAAACTTTATATTTTTTTTATAAAATATAATTTCCTATTCGAATTTGGATTTAGTAATGGTAACTTAGAAAAAACTCGAAAGCCTCTATTCATAAGACGAAACACGAAACTTCAATTTTATGCCCATATTTCTTCATAAAATCGAAACTAACAAAAAGATAACGACAACAGTTGTGCTTCGATGCGCGAACTGCAAGTTTATGAGCAGCCATATTGATTTCTGTGGGGGTGACATTACTGTGCACATGCAGACTGGAAATAAAAATTTATTATTCAATTAAATATTTATTTATTTTTAGCCAGACATGAAATACTAGATTATCTAGGTACAAAAAGGGCAAATATTTTCTTGTCTCTTGACAATATTTACACAATACAATCAAAGTAAACTTATTATTTTGATATCAAATTTAATAAGAAATCACCAATTTCCTATTGTGGTTTTTTTTACTATTGGATGATGGTATTAAATTAGTGTCAGATATTGGATTTTTCAGAAAAGACAAATGGAAAAGATGTTTTTGGACATTGGATTTGGAAAATAAGTGTATATGTTTTCAATGTAAAGCTGCTTATAAACATTTTTCAAGCCTTGTGTTATTTGGTTTTAAATTCACTGCATAAACTGATTTTTTTTTTCTAAAAAAAAGGTTGGTTATTGAAGCAAAAAGTTTATATTAGATTTCCAGAAGGAAATTTCAAATTTCATCTTGAAATTGTAGAATTTAAAATATTAATGCTGATGATGTAGAGGATGGGTAGTTTATGAGAAATTACCTGGAGAAATTACTTTAAGAAACTAAACACATGGATGGTTTTAAATTATAAATTATAGTGACTAATGGTTAGAATAGAAAACCACATGGCTAAAGTTGATTTCTAATGGGATTTTCAATTATAAATTGTGTAATTATGTGTAAGCTGTTTGTGGTGATGCTGAATGATTTTTTTTTAGTTGCAGAAATAAATTATTTATTGACTAAGAAAATACTGCAAGGTATAATTTGGTTTCTAGTTTGATCTTAAATTGAATGGGGATTGAAGTAATTAGGTTGTATACATTTCTAATTGGAACTTTTGATCTTCTTTACGGAAACGTCAGATATTGCCCAACTGTGGCCAGATGCAGGATAAACTTCTACCAAATATGGAATAAATCAAAATTCACGTCTTTATGTCTGGCGAAATATGTTTTATCGGACAAGATGAAGTGAAAATATTTACATGAATCTAAATTTTAACACAAAAGTCAAAACTTCCGAATGGAATTAGAGACAACCAATGAAACAAACAATCGGAAGCAAAAAAGCCAAGAGCAGAAGAGAAGCACCATAGCTAAAAACCAACAAGAATAACAGAAAAACTGTGATGTCAATATCATCAAAGGTACCGGAGCCATCTGTGATAAAAGATCTAGAAAGAATTTGGTAATTTATCCGTGCGATATTTTCGAATAACCTAGAAATATCATTGAAATGACATTCGAAAGCCCCTCTAAGACTGTTTTGTCTTTTTGACAACTCTTCACCGCAATCAGTGAGTTTTGTGGTTATTTCAACTCAAACTAAGCCAATGCACTTTTAATCACATGTCTTTTTCATTTCCCCTGGTGGCAGTTAGTTAAGTTATGAATGACTTTTGCTGAAATTAATTGATAATTTTTGTTAATTTCCTGTGGGATTTTGAGGCATCCTTTACTTTGAATTATGGGAGATGAGGCTTAGGGGAGGATGTGAAGCGAAGCTAACTTTTATATTTCTTTTTATACCTTTACCCATGTACAAAATTAGGAATGTGTGTTTCAGGAATTTCCTTCAATTTTTTTTCCATTTTCTTTAACTTTTCTCTATTTTCTTTGCCAAAGGAATAAAACAGATGAGTTGGAATTTGATTGTGACTTTGGCACGTGCCATGTGAGCTTAATTAAATTCGGAAAGCTACTCAGATTCTTTGCATTGATTTTCACTTGGTTTTTACGGCTAACAAGTTTACTAACTACTTGTATAAGTTGATTACTTTTCTTCGCCTTATTAACTCGCTTTTAAAATTCCTTTGTTTGCTCTATTTTATTAGGTTTGATACAACAAACATTCACAGTAGGAAAGTCGATCTTATTCTTGTGCTGTTTAAGTCGGAGGAGGAGGCGACTCCAGGGTGTCGCCAAGTCTTCTCGTTCAAATTAAAGTTGTAATCAAAAGTAATGAATTGAATAATTTATAAACACTAATACAATTTCTAGTGAGTTTAATTCTCCCCGGTGGAAAATAGTAGATTGGTAACGGGGTTTGTAGGATTGTGTGAATGAATCCGATGTTTTTGGAAAATCAGTTTGAATTGAAAATCTAGATCAGTGGTGCCCATATTTTTTCGTATTTGTGGCAAGGCAAGGTATTGCTTGAGGTAGTCATATGTGACCTGTCACAATAACAATGAATTTACACAATCCACAAACTTAACACAATTCAAAATATTTACACAATCCACAAACTTAACACAATTCAAAATATTTACACAAATCTAAATTTTAACAGATCTACAATAATTAGCCTCGCACGTTAATACATCCAAATAAAGTCAGGGACAACCAATAGAACAAAAACCAAGAAGTGAAAAGAAAGAAAGCCAGGCAAAAGGGAAGGGCCATGGCAGAAAACCAATAAGAGGAATAGAATAATTGTGACCCCAGCCCAATCGTATTTGTCACAAAAGAGGAGAATGTCACAATATTTGTGTTTATTTAAGTAGGTGAAACCATGGATTATAGGTGTAACTTTTGCAATTCAATTTTATGCTATACTACAATATAAAAGAACTCTCACATGTATGTCACAGGACCTGCAAGACACAAATAAATTGTGTGGAGATTAAGACCAAACTTCGTGCTCTGCGTACAAACATCGGAATATATTATTATCAAGTGCATGGATAGATAAGTTTCATTATATAAGATTGCCAGAAGCAGGAGTGTTGTACAAATAGTTGTATCACAAAAACCTTCAATTGGAATTAGAGACACAACCAGAAGCAAAAAGACAGAAAGCCACAGCTAAAATAAACAATAGCAAAAAGAAATGAATCTATCAGAGCCACTGGGCTCTTGTTTAATGCTAAGGGCATGGATTTAGTAGCAATGACAACTGCAGATATCAAGGGGAACCACCAGGAGGTAAAGAGTTGGATTTATCCCCCAAGAGTACAGTCCAAAGTTGTGGTAATTTATTCTTGCCAGTTAGAATGAATTGCGATTAGATTCAGCTAATCAGAATGCAGAGATTATCACATGAGCAAGACAACAAGAGAAACGAAAGAAGAATCGCTTTCGGTCATTTACAGCTAATAAGACTATATTAGCAAAACAAATAAAATTATAAATTTTACACAAGTCAAACTCTCCAATTGAATCAGGGACAACCAACGAAACAAAAACCCAGAAAAGGTAGAGGACAGAAGAAAAGAGTCAACAAGAGAGATAGAAAAACCCGTGACCGCAACACCATTGGTGGTACCTGAGCTCTCGTTTAGCATCACACTAGGTGAAGTAACCAGGGAAACCGCGAGGAGTTAGAGAGTTGGAATCGCTTCGATAACGAGAGAAAAGACGCGTCTAACGGCGTTGTCACCATTTTCTTACATAGAATAGAAGCCAGGTAAGTTCAAAAGAGCGAAATTGAAATCGGCTGCTTTATATTCGTTGTTTATCTCACCGCTCAAGAGGAATGACGGGAGACTTCTTAATTGATGGGTTTTTGATGTCGAACACGTGTTGGTCGCGGGAATTTGATTCGGTCTCTTTTTCGGCTCTCGTAATTGGAAACGGACTGTGATCACTCGAGTTCCACTCCATTATCATCAATTGGAGGAATCATAATGTCAGTATTTGAAAGGGGTGATGGGGGTCTTGAGAAGGGTTGTTGGGAAACGAGACGTGACTGCAAAAGGCTTAACGCGGGTCGTGTCGTTTGCATCGAAAATGAGACGCATTTTTTTTCTTTCTCCTTTCCCCTCCCCTCTCCCATTTTTTCTACTTTCTTTCCTCATTTCTTTTTATCTTTGGTCTCTTTTTACAAATGTGACAGCCTTTTGATTTCAATAAGTTTATGATCTTTGGAATGTCGCACGAATAGAAAAATGAAAAGAAATGAAGGGTAAAAATGGCTTTTTGAATTTAAACATGGGTTGAATATGGAAAAGGGTGGCAATTGTGGAAATGGAGTGTTTGTTATTGTATTATTGACAGGTATATAGTGTATAAATGGAATGGAGAATTTTTTACGGTTTGCTGTACAGTGTAATGGACTGCGAAGGGAATAAATAATAAAGGGAAGTGAGATAAGGACTTGTGATAAAATTTGATTACTATCTATAAAATTAATATGGTAATTCCGAGTTTAATTAAATTTTGAGGTAATGCAAAAAGTGCGAGCGTAAAGACGAACGACTGGAATTAGGGGCAACCAACGAAACAAAAAACAAGAAGTGAAAAGAAAGAATAAAAACCAGGTGTCGGAGAAAAGAAACCGGCTGTGACCGACAGTAGCGGGGCAAAAAACTGGATATCGACTCCAAGGCCAAGGCTACTGTTCATTTAATTCAATATTAAGTACAAGGATGGGCACTTCTGGGGTGGTATTCACAAAAACTAACCTAAGTTTTTGCGTAAGTCAAAACTTAAGAATTTCGTACGCAAAATCTTAAGTAAACTCATTGTTGTATTCTTGCTTAAATATTTGCGTAAGTAAAAATTTTCTATGGGAAAAAACAATTGTTAGGAAAATGCTTAAGTAACCTTCTTTTGTGAATACCAATTTTTGCTTAGCATTAACTTATGTCAAAAAATGATCGTAGGTAGTGTTTGTGAATACCAGCCCTGGTTTGTTTTACGCTATACCAAGCAATCGTTGAAAGAAATTAGCGATAAACAAGAGACGGTTTCTTTTCTTCCACAATCATTCACCGAACAAATTTATACTATTATTTTTGATACCATCTATCAAAATGGCATTGCCTGCTCTCAAATTTATCAACAATGTATATATATTGAGCAATTACCATGCCTAAAATGACAAATGTTGTTTTTTCCACAATAGATGTGTTATTCGCATGCAATATTGCAACTAGAAAGTAAAAAAAGACCAAATTGATTCTCATTTTGTTACTCGCAATCATTTGAAAGTATTTATGTTTGCTATCGTGATTCACTAGGAGATAGTATTGGCAGCCATTTTCGGCTTAATTTGATGCTTACATTTAATTTAACCCAATAAGAGACTTGGTGATGGGGAAATGCGTGTTCACGCAGTTCTAAGTGGGATTTGACGAGAATTCAAACGTTGCAAACCCTAGGTCTCTGGTGACCAAAGATCTGGGGTCGAGGAGTCGAATTAAATGGGGCATTTGTTGTGTTGGCTCAATAAGAGGCGAAATGAGCACTGCTCGTGGCAGAAAAGGTTGAGACTCGGTAGGCTTATTTGAAATGATTCAGGAATGCTTTAAATCTTTGAATTTGGTGGTGCGTAGAAGAGAACCTCCTTCAAATTTGAATAAATTTGAAAGAGGTTGTGTTCATTTACTATTAAAGCCGGGAAAAGAGTGAGGCGATACTGTTTAAGGTTGTCAGCAGCTACTTAAGGCAGAATAAAGTACACAGCACATAAATTATACATAAATTTAATGATTTACACAAATGAACAAATCCTTCGGATGGCACCAGGAACAACCAACGAAACAAAAACCAAGAAGTGAAAGGAAACAGAGCGAGACGGCAGAAGAAAGTCATGGCCAAAATAACCAGAGAAAAATAAAACCCGTTATCGCAAAACTATCGAAGGTACGACAGCTCTCGTTTAGCATCGCACAAGGTGAAGTACCCGGAGTAAACTCAAGGACGTTAAAACCGAGAAAAAATGCAAAAATTTGCATACGGCTAGAAGCAGTGTTGTAGCGCTCCCAACGCTGTCCAGAAGTACTATAAGCCACCAATTTCATACGCTGTAGTTACCTCTGATGTTTGCACAATGTGCTTTGTTTTTTTCAATCACAGAAATGGACTTTCAAAGAATTACCACCGTCTTGGTCCACCAAGCCGATTGCAATCTCTTAATGTGTACAATGAGAGATAACGACATTGGATATCAAGACACAAGAGGAGATTTAGCAATGGTGTAATTACAAAGAAATTCATCAAAAGATTTATTTGACATATTTTTTCTACGGTATTTGGCGAAGACGGAATTAAAGGATGGGAAAATTTGTCATTTGGGAAATTTACCACCTGTTCCATTCTCATCTCCTTTTTGAGCACATCTCTTTGAGCTGCTGTCAAAAGGAGAAAAATCTCTAAATTAAAAGAGAGATTTGGAACCGGCAAGAATGTCAGCGTTGAGTCTAATGTACGCTTGCAAAACATCATTTACAGATTAAAGCCTAATGGACAGACAATCTGCAGTGAAACCAATGGTATTGGATCACTAATTTACTTCAATGTGTCGGTTTTAGCTGGGATTTTTGGTTTTATTCAACGAAAAGAAATTTCTTCGGTGTAGCGATGTAAAATGTAAGAAAGATTGATTTTGCAACCTTGATTTTTTTATGTAGTTTGCATTGAGGGCAATGAAAAAGTGTTTTATGTTTATTAACAGGGAAGTGCTATGTTGACATTCCATTGAGGACAAGCGTAAAGAAATTGTAACTCAAGGATTTCAATTAGTATGTTTTAAGGTCAAGAAAACAGGATTACTGTGGCATTATTGTGTTTTATATTGTAGAAGATCAAGGTTAAGAGCGTTGTGGATAAAAGATTGGGTAAGGGAAGTGCATTTTTGAGTTTCAAAACAAGAATTTCAAAACAAAATAAATATCTACAAATTTACTGCATAAATTATTGAAATTATCACTTTTTTCTAGAAATTATTATTTTTATTCAAGTTTTGCAGATTTTTTTCAGTTTGGCCACTTCCCATTACCACAACATAAATTTACAATGAAAAATGCATTACTGCTAAGATCATATATCGTCTGTTATAAATGGAATGCATTGCAAACTCACTAATGTATTTTTGAGAACACTTAGTGAAAATAGAATGAATGCAAATGGTTTTAATTAAAGAAAGTCCATTTAATTAAAAAACTTGACTCAAACTTCTCTGATTTCACTCTGATATCAAGTTTGGTTTTAAGTTTGTGTGTAATTTGAGAGTTGGTTTTGAGTTTTATAAAAGGCTATTATGTGGAATTTCTAAGATAATAAAATTAAAGAGAAAATGAGAAGTAATTTGATTTTTGTTCAAATTTTTTTTTTTTTTAAATTTTATATTTATTGAAATTTTTTATTTTGTTTGGTATTCAATGATAATATGACGCCATGTTGGCGTGGAGTTTAAGCCGCGTGTCGATTCGTGTGTCACTTTGGCTCGGTTTAATGAAATCATTCTGCCATTTTACGGAACAGCTAACATTAGAGAGTGAAATATGTGGTATCGGTCATATTGGATGTCTGGATTTGAGCTGTGAATAAATATTGTAGTTTATGGCTTGAATTTTAGGTAGAAATTTTTTTTGTTTGTAATTGGGTCTATGATGTCTAAAATTTTTAAGATTTAAATTATCCCTGAGTCACAAGTCTAAAATTGTCTAAAATACATAGAAAAAATTATAGGTCTAAAATACAGCAGAAAAATTATGGGTCTAAAATTGCCTAAAATTTTAGATAATTTTAGATCCATTTTTTAAGTCAAAATTAAATGAGTCTGTGATCAAAAAATAATGCAAAATGAATTAAAGACTAATTATTTTAAAAAAATTACCTGAAATCATGAATTGATAATTATCTTAAGACATACGTGTCTAAAATTATCTAAACTCATTTCAAATATTTTCCAAATTATTTTTTTTTTAATTTAGACTTTTAAAATGTTGAATATGATCTTAAACTGATTTTTAAAAAAAATTCAATTCACATGAACAAAATCAAAACATTTAATTCAAGAAATGTGATTCATGAAATGTTTACTTTCTCTATTCTTTTAAGGTCAGACGAATCGAGTTCATACAAGTGTTTCCTTACAATTTGTTTTATCTTTTATTGTTATTTGATATTATAATAAATATACATATAATTTCAGAGTGGGTTTTTGAATGTGATAAGATTTTGTAATTTTTAATTTTATTTTACTATTTGTATATTCATTTTATTTGCGGAGTTTCCGTAGTACTGGTACACATAAAAATTTGCATTATTTTTAAATTTGTTATTTACTATACTTAATTTATCCGTGGAGTTTCCACGAGTACCCGCTAGTAATAAATTATTATTAAATCATATTTGTATTTATAATATAAACATAGTTGATTTCTAATTTGCAAATTTACCGACTAAAAATCAAATCCTAATTACTCGCTTTCAAAATATATTGCGTTTTGCGTATTGAGTATTTGGTAAACCAAAAAATCCAAAAATAATATTTCATTCGCCATTTTCTATTTAGTAATTTTTTTATTTGTATTTTTAACTCTGCAGTTTTTCTTCCCCCTCTTTTCTGTCTCTAATCCCCAGAGTGAAATTGAAAAACACTCTTCCTGCTTGTCACAAAACCATTCAACTTTTTTTTATGATTTCTCTCTGTTATTACTCACACCTGTGATGTAAGGAAACCAGAGACACATTTGCCAAACTGAAAAATATTTTTTTTTATAAAAGAGGAAAAAAGACAATAAAAAATGAAGTTTTAATAAATACTTGAAGCAGAAATTGTAATTTAGGCTTAAATTCATAAATATTTCTGGTGGGAATGCAGTTTGGTGTGGTTTTTAAATTTAATTTCAGATGTTGCAGGTTTGGGGGTTCGGAAATGAATTGTGCTTATTTTAAGCTGTTTATAGGATTGATTTATGTGTTTTAAGCTATTTAAATCTGTTTTAAGCTGTTTTAAGACTATTACAAGCAGTTTTAAACAATTTAAGCCTATTTTAGAACTACTTTGTGCAATTTTAGCATCTTTTAGGCTTATTTTAGGACTAGTTTTACAATTTAGGTCTATTTTAGGACTACATTAATCAATTTAGGCATATTTTAAGGTTATTTTAAGCAATTTTTTGACCACTTTAAGCAATTTTAAGGAATTAAAGCCTATTTTAGGGTTATTTTAAGCAATTTTATTCAATTTTAACCAGGTCTAGGACTATTTTCAAATATTTTACACGTATTTTAATCACTTTTAGACCTGTTTTCTTTAAAAAAATTTCAATAAAAAATACAATTTTAAGCCTATTTTTATTAACATTTTAATAAAAAAAATTACAGTTTAGGCCTACTTAATAAAAACTGAACCAGAAAATCACAACTTACACTTACTTCAATACCTACAGCAACCAAAACCTACAATTTTCCCTCAATTCCACAACCATTCCCATCAAAACTCCAATTTAGGCCTACTTTACTCACACTCCCAAGCAGAAATGTAATCTGCCCCAACTTTAATATCATTTCAACCACTTTTAAACATTCAAACAGTAAAGTTAAAACCAACTGAGCAAAACTGCAATTGGCAGCCATCTTGATATGGCAGTCACAAGGCCATCTTTTATTCCTTTCTCAAAAAAATTTTAAAAAAATGAAAAAATAGTTTTGTACATTAATTTAAATTCGTTTTTAATTAGGCCTGACTTGTGTAATTTGATGAGAGAACACCTTAAGGTATGAAGTTAAGGAAAGAAAAATTTGGAAAAAATGAGAGGGAATTTAAATAAGATGGCAGAGTGCCAAAAAAAGATGGAGAATTAAAAAAAAATGGAGGCATTTTCAGTTTTGAAATTAATTTGATCTTATGAAGTTATTAAAAGTGGGCTTTCTCAATTGGGTTTTAAAGGTAAGCTTTGTTGAGGGAGTTTTTCCTGCAAGGTTTCAGGTTTAAGCTTAATAAATGGTTTTTAAAGCCTAATTTTTAATAAGTTTGTGTTAGGGGTGAGTTTTAGGGGATTTGTAATAAATGTGATGTTTTTTATGCTTTATTATGGGGTGAGTTGCAGGGCAGATTTATGGGGTTGGGGTTGCTGATTTAAATTTTTTATATTTGCTTTCTTTCTTTAGGGTTTGAAGGGTTGAGGAGTGTTGTGGAAGGTGAAGATGTTTGGTATCAGAGTTTGCAGAGAAGTAAACTTATAAATTCCATGTTGATTATAAGTTTTATGGAAAAAAAAGAATAAAAATTAGAATATTTTAAATAATTTAATTCATTTAATTTATTTATCATTCATTTAATTCAAAAATTTAACACAGACAACATAACTTCCAGTGATGTCTGGATCTGAACCTTAAATAAACACAATTAGTCTTAAAATCAATAGTAGAGAGTTTGTGGAGAATAAAACTTATGTCTTATAACTTATAAATTCCATATTAATTATAAATCTAACTTATATTTAACATGGAATTTATAAGTTCTAAGACATAAGTTTTGATCTCCGCAAACTCTCTATTTTTAGGAAAACAAAACTTGTCTTATAACTTATAAATTCCATGCTAAATATACGTTAGATTTATAATTATCAATGAATTTATAACTTATAAAACATAAGTGTTGTTCTCCGCAAACTCTATGAACATGGAATTTATAAATTATAAGACATAACTTTTGTTTTCCGCAAACTCCAATAAAATTTCAATTCCTGTAACCCTCAAATTATCTTCCAACCAAAATCCCCTATTGACATCAAATTACCAACAATATAACCCATTAATTATTACATAACTGAAAATTACATTCCTTTTATACATCCTCCATAATTGATTACGCATTCCTAATCCTGTGCACTTCAATACATTACTCAGACCACAATTCCCACTAGTTTAATACTCATTTCTTTTTTCTCCTTTCCCTACCTCAATACTCTTTCTCTTTTTATATTTTTTCCCTGGTGCCATCTGTTGAGTGTGGCATGTGGTTATGATGTCCCAGTGGCGCCACATTGTGGTTATAACTGTCAGTGGAATTTATTTGGACACGATATAAATAATGTCCTCTACAAAGCCAGAAAATAAAATAAAAAAATCGATTTTTTTTCCTTTCGGAGCTAAAGAATTTGCATTTTGATAATAGTTTGTGTAATTTATGTTATTGATATAATACCTGTGGACAAAGTTAATTTTTTTTTGATAAATCTTATCTGCAATAATGATTACAATAAGTGACCGATCAATACTGTGATTTTCAAAGCATAACCCGGTAAAAATATTCTATTGAATTCTATAGATCTTTAACGGAATTTAATGGCATTCTATTGAAATCTATTTAATTCATTATCCTATAGGCTGAGGAATTAAAAAGACTTGTTGATTTTGTTTAATTTTTATTCTATAAAGTAAAGAAAGTTACAGTACAGGTCGAACCTCGTTATTACGAACTCGCTTATTGCGAATTCCTCGTTTTAACGAATTTTTTTAAAAAGTTTGGTTGGATTCCTATCCATTCATTCAATGTTAAAAAATTCGGATATTACGAACTCTCGATATGGCGAACAGATTTGACGATCCCTTCGAGTTCGTTATATCGAGGTTCGACCTGTATGAATAAATAAGTATTTCAAGTAAATATTTCAAATTTTTAGAGCTGGTTCATCAGTAACGTTGAAAATTTGGAGCATTTATTAATTAAGTTGGATACATCTAATTATTTATTCAATAGAGAAAAATTATTAGAATGGTTAAAATTATTATAATATAAGAATAGAAATGAGAAAAATTTTAAATTTTGTAATTTTATTATAACTATGAAGGTTATTAGTTTTTATAACTTATTTATTTATTCGATATTATTTTAATTGTTAGCTAAAACTTTAGAAATTAATTTAAAATATTCAAAAAATTGCTTGTCAGATCAAATAATTTGCACTAAAGCATAATTTATAGTATTTAACCGTTACCGCAATAAGCGAGGGTATGTTTTACGACAGAGGCGATTTACGAAATCCGCCATTTTTATACAAATCGAGCAGATTGAGTGAGTAAACTAAAGAAAACATTTTAAACGGTGACACTGAATCACGGGATTGAGGGAAAAAGTGCAGCTGCCTCCCATGCTGACCCTTACTCATGTTTTATGCAAGTTGCAACCAACCTCCAAACGCCACTACTTCTATTTCAAGCCCTAATATCTCACCTGAGAGTCGACTTCCATCTTCCTTCTTTATACTTTCATATATTTTTTTCTTTCTTGTCTCTAAGTTAATCACATCTTGTCCATCATTTGCTTGATTAGTTTCTTAGGGTGGGTCTGGAGGGAATTAATAATTTAGAGTAATAGTTGAGGGTTTGTCAAGTGGAGGAGGATTGTTTTTTTATTTTTTTTTATTTTAAGGATGTGGTGTGGGGTGATGGATTTGATGGGTTTTGGGTGTGTAATGGGGTTTTGTGGTAGGGGTAAGTGGTTGGTTTTTGTGGTTTTGGTGGTTGGAGTGAGATTTGAATTGGAAATTTGGTATGGGGTTGGTTAAGGTAATGGAGATTGGTTTGAAATTGATAGTGAATTGTGGAAATTAGGTTTAAATTAGTGTTAAGTTGGGGAAATTGGATGTTATGGTGATTGAATTAATTGAAATTGGGTTTGTAATTGGTTAAATTAATGGAAATTTGGTGTGAGATTCAAGAGAAGTAGGTGTGCTGTATCTGTGAATTTGATTTTTAGTGTGAAGATTGTTGTGAAATTAGGATTATGTGAGAAGATTTGTTTGAAGTGAAAAGAATTTGATTTGAAATGATAAGAATTTGATTTGAAATGTTAAGAATTTGATCTAAAATGAAAAGAATTTAATCTAAAACTGAGAAAATTTGGTCTAAAATTAGAAGATATGCTGTAAGATGGGAAAATTTGGTCTAAAATGAGAAAATTGGCCTAAAATGAAAAAATTTGGTCTAAAATTTAGAAAATTTGCTGTAAATGAAAGATCGAGTCTAAAATATGCAATTTACAGGTCTAAAATTTAGATTAAAATCTAAAATTTATATCAAAATAAAAAAAATTACACCGAAATTTACAACAAGAATGACATTACACTCAAAATTTCACATCACAATTCAAAAAAATACAAAAATGGGTCAAAATAAATCAAAAACTCAAAATTCTTCCAAACCCAACCCTAAATTTTCATTTTCAACATCTCCCATTTACTTATCTCACTCATACCATTAAATCTTGTCAATTTAAAGGGCCAGAACATGTAGACAACCTCCCAGACAGGTTTATTTGCACAGAAACTTGTTGACTTTATTTGTCATTTAATAATTGGGTGGAAAAGTAAACAAACATTGCTAAATACATAAAATTGAAGAGAAAATGAAAATATGCAAATTATGTTTTCTCTTCACTGAATTGGATCTTGGTGACACCCACAGGAAGTCTTAGAGTTGTTGGCAGTGTCTTGAGGAAATTGGACATAGCCTTGATGCAATAGTAAACAAAAAGTTAATTTTAAGTTTGATTTTGATTTTTTTATTGGTGGATGTTATGGAAATCATGGAAGAGGTAATAGAGAGTTTTCGGAGAACAAAACTTATGTCTTATAACTTATAAATTCCATGTTAAATATAAGTTAGATTTATAATTAACATGGAATTTATAAGTTATAAGACATAAGTTTTGTTTTCGGCAAACTCTCTATTCTGATGTTATTTGGGAAGTGCAGCTTTAGAGTTATGCAGACAGATTTGTGATAAATATGGAAATGGTGACTTTGTGGTTTTTGGTTTTTTAATTTTTTTTTCAAAAGCCAGGAATTATTTTGTTGGTTTTTAAAGTGATTTTGGAGGGGGAGTTTGGGTGGAGAGAATTTTTTGTGAGGATGATGATTTTTGGTGTTTTTGGAAATGAAAATTGAGGGTTGACTGAGAGTTGGAAGGAGAAATTAGGTTTGGGTATAATGTTGAATGTAAAAATGTGGATTAGGTTTGAATTTGATAGTATCAGAGGAATTTTGATGTAAAATTGACACCAAGAGAGAAATTTTAGTCTAAAATGGACAATATCGATGAAGTTTTGGCCTAAAACTGTTCACATTAATGATATTTGTGTCTGGAAGTGACCATACTAATAGTGTTTGGGTTCAAAATTGAAAGTTTTAATAAATTTTGGTTTGAAATTGATAATTTTAATGAATAACTGGTCTGAAATTGATAATTTTAATGAATTTTTGGTCTAAAATTGTCAACTTCAATGAAATTGTGGCCTAAAATGATCACCATTAATGACATTAGGGTCTAAAATTACTTTTAAAAATGAAAGTTTGTCTAAAATTTGTTTTAAAAGTGATATTTGGGTTTAAAATTATTTTTAAAAATGAGATTTATGTCTAAAATTGTTTCTAAAAACAAGATGTAGGTCCCAAAAAAATTCATTTTCTAAAACAACAACAACTATGTAAAACCATTAACAATAAAAAAAAAAATGACCAAAACTCCTCAAAAACATCTCAATAAATATTTAACCCCATAAACCAGATAATAAAACCCAAATTACGTAACACTCAGCATGTAATTTCGTCTGATCTGAGGTCGCATTAAAATTTAAACCGAAATAAAATCAAAATCACTAACCAAGAAAAACATCGCTTATAACTTCCACTTCCAATCAACCCCCACCCCCACCCCCCCTCACAAACCAACAAACAAACAAACAAAATACACCTTTAAGGAAAAAAAATTCCACTTTGTTATCCTATTTGCAAACCAGTTGATTTCTCCATGCTGTGCTGCCAGTTGATGGATTGTACATGCCTAGTGGTGTCTCAGCATCTGGCCAATCATAGAGTCACGTGACTCAGCCATTCTACACTTGAGGGAGGAGGGAGAAGGCAGCCATAAAAAATAATAATATCCTCAAACCAACTCCTCCTACTGGTACCTTCTTTTCCTTTCTAGATGTTGCTCTCTGGACATCAACAATATATTTGTCTATGACCAAGGTATGTGATCTAAACAATGAACTCCATTTTTATTTCCCATTCAGTCACTTGTTGTTTTCAAGTGTTTTATTGCAAATGGCCTTGATGGGATCTGTTGCGCTAATATTTTATTTTTTTTGTTGATTTTTTATGTTTTTTTGGTTTTTTTGTTGGTTTTTGAATGTTTATTGAGTTAATTATCAGTTTTTTGATCTTTTAAACCTGGTAGCTGATTCTGACAGTAATCTTGATCTTTATTTTTTTTTCTTTTTTAATTTTTTTTTGTTTGATAATTTTGATTGAGGTTTCTGTTTCCTGGTTGTGTTTGTGGAGGTAGTAGATAATAAAGTGAAGTGAAAGAATGGATTATCAGTTTTGTTTGTTGTGGAGTGATTGGAAATTGGAAATAAAAGGGGTTTGGGAATTGGAGGGGGGTTGGGGGTGAGTGATGGGTGGGTGGTAGTTGTTGTTAGGTTAAATGAGGGGTAAGTGGGTGATTAAGATGGGAAATGTGGGAAATGGTGGGTAGTGGAGTGGTAATTAGAAATAGGATTTAAAATTGGAGTAGTGGAATGATGAAATTTGGTCTAAAATTGAATTAGTAATGAAATGTAAGTATAAAATTGAAATAATAAAATTTGTATTGATAAAAAATGTTTTCAAAATTAAAAATTGTAATGAAAATCTAAGCCTAAAATTTGAAATTATAATATAATAAAGATGTAAAACTGATAAATATAATCAAAAATTAGTCTAATAATAAGTAAAACTGAAGGTCTAAAATTTAAGTAATAATGAAAATTTAGTCTATAATTGGAAATTATAATTGAAAAGACCTAAATTTTGTAATAAAATTTTTAAATTTATTGAAAAAAGTCTGAATAAGCCTAAAATAAAGGAATGTAAAACTAAAAATAAAAAAGTTATGTCTAAAATTTTATAATAATTACAAATTAGGTCTAAAATTCAAATAATATTGAAAAATTGGATCTAAAATTAATTTTAAAAAATAATACAGGTCGAACCTCGATATAACGAACTCGAAGGGACGGTCAAATCTGTTCCCAATATCGAGAGTTCGTAATATCCGAATTTTTTAACATTGAATGAATGGATAGGAATCCAACCAAACTTTTAAAAAAATTCGTTAAAACGAGGAATCCGCAATAAGCGAGTTCGTAATAACGAGGTTCGACCTGTAATAGACTTTAAAATTAATTAATTAATTAAAGAAATCAATAACTACATAAAACAACTCCATCTTCAAACCATAACCCACAATCCTCACAACATCAGAAAACAAAACCTTAATTCATCCTATTCACAAAACAAAATGAATAATGGGTCACCAACTTGACCTGGTATTCTTTTGTCTTTAGGAATTTAATTTTAATAATTTTAGCAATTCATTTGGTGCCTATTGAACTTGGAACTGGTTTGAAAACCAAACTGAGACTCAATTTTCAGAGGTCCCCTGATCAAATTAATTCACTTGACTTTGCAATGGCTTTTTGCTGGTCCCTTTCATTGCATCCTTCCATCATTACCATTTTATAGTCCTCTTAACTTGTTTTTCATGTAGACCTTTAATGTTCTGCAATTTTTTTTATTGTTATTATTTTTTTTTATAGTTTTGAGATGTTGCTTCTATTTTATTCATGGTTACCTTTTATTATTTTTTTCTTTCTACTTTTGTGAGTTTTGTCATCATATTTTGCACTTGATGATGATGATGGTGATGTCAGTTCATGGAAAGTGATGTCACTTGTTGACAAATGCAATGAAAAGTGCTGAGTAGCCATTAGTTTATTGAAAATACTGTATTTATAAGTTTGGTTGTGCTGCCAGTGATGGGATAAATATGGATGGTTATTAATAGTGGGTTTGGGTATTGGTTTTTTTAAAAAAGGATGATTTATGGTTGATGAGATTGGAAAATTTCAAATTTAGTTTTAGTTAAGGTGTTTGTGGGTGATGGGTAGACATTTTGTTGTTGTTATTAGCTCTGAAAATATTTTTTGCTACATTTTTACTAAATTGGATTACTTTTGGTGAATTGTATGATTTTTTTTTTTTTGTGTAGAAAAATTATTTAAATTTTTATAAAGATTTGCATAAATTTAATTTATTGTGATGAAATGGTTTTAAGCGGATTTGTTCGTACGTATGCACGTTGACTTTGCGAAATCAAAAGATATAAACATTTAAAAATGTCTTGAAATTTATTGAAAAGTTGAAGGAATTGTTAGATCGGCACAAAATGGCGGACTGAAATTTCGATTAAAACTCAATCTGCACATGTGTTGCTCCATTTATTGATTGTGCGTTAAAACAGATCTACGTCTAGGCAAATCTATACATTTGTAAGAAGTGTGGGCAATTCAACTATAACTTCAAATTTGATCTTCAAGGTCATTGGAGCTAGGTGTATTCCGGTTAATGAGACAGTCACATGTTTGGTTCAAATCATAAAGAATAAAAACAAACCAAGGAAATAAACAGAATTTGACATTAGTCATTGTAGACGAACTCAGTAATGAACACGAGATTCAAATACTGTAGTAATTATTGATTTTTTGTAAATATTTTTGAATATTTTTCTTTGATCTATTCCAGAATCCATTTCAGTTATTACTTATTAAATATTATAATTAACTTCTGTTTTGTGTATGAAAACAATTACTTAATTGGAACACCAGCTTCTGTGTCTGTTGTGGTCCAATTGACCAGAAGCCAATGCATTTTTATCTCCTAAAGAAATATATCCAAACTTTACGCATAGAATATATGTGACATATTGAAGATATGCACAGATTAAGTGCAGAGTTTTATCCGTAAGCTGTAAAGCATTTTTTGTATGCACACAACATGCTATATATAATCAAAACTTGATGTCTTGGAGGAAGTAATTCATCATCTATTGTTGATGCTGTTTCTTTTACAATCATAATCACCTGAATTTCAAAACCAGAAAATTATGCTGGTTTTGAATTAAAAATACAGTTATAACCCACATTGTGCTTAATGTGGGCTTCAACAGATACTTTTTAATAACTTTTTATCCCAATTACATATTACATAATGACAAAAGTCTAATGATAGAATCAGAAAAGAAAATTTATAGCGCGTAACTCAATCACAGCCCACAATTGGGTGTGAAATTACAATCTAAAACTACGGACAGGTTCACTGCAGGAAAAAGTTAAATTATAAAGGTAATTAAATAATATTGTAAATATAGTGTGTAAATTTCATCTTTCTAATTCAAATATGTTGTAAATGTGCTGTGTAAAATGTATTTTTTCATCATGTAAAGATGGATCTAAATGAAATACAGTCGGACCCGCTTATAGCGTCGATGAAGGGACCGGGCTTAAATTGACGCTATAAGCGGGTTGACGCTACAAGCGAATCCACTTACAGCGTCAAAGTGTTGGC
>JAQIXT010000783.1:0-24335 GCA_034700445.1 Stenotaenia linearis | reverse complement strand
CATTTACCCCCCCCCCCCCCCAAAAAAAAAAAAAAAAAAAAAAAAAAAAACATTTGCGGTTTGGCTTTAGCAAATAAATGTTGTGCCCTATTTTTCTGCTCGAAGGCACCACAGCATAAAGTAATAAAATACTAGCATGGTCATTTAAAGAGCAAAACCGATTTTTTTTTCCCCCCTTGACGTTTCTGCAAATTAGCTAATATTTAGCACTTTTTAGGTAAAAAGTCGTGGTTCGCACCACTTTTATAGAATCAGTTGGTAACCAGTTCCTAAAAGCCTAAAATTAGTTTCTGGAAACTTAAACTAGTTTTTTTAAGCATGAAAATGGCTTTCACACTAATTTTATAACAAAAATAATATTAAATTTGGAAGAATCAGCAAATAGAATTTTATCAGCACACTGCAGAATATTTTGTTTATTAAAGTTGCTTAAAGTTCAGTATAAGAACATGTGACTTATTCTCTCTGAGCTTACATAAAAAAAACTAAGATACTTTAGTATTTAATTTAGACAAGTTGAGTCCATTGTTTGTTACAGTTATCACTAAGATAATTTAAAGTGAAGTACCTAAGTAGAGGAACTGTGGGTTGGCTTATTTAAGTTTATAGTCACGGTTTGTGGATTGAAAGAAGAACATAAATTGGTGTTGGTGCTGCAAATGAAATACTTTTTTAATCCCGAAGCAAAAAGAGATTAAAGCATAGGATTATATAAGATTAAAATGAGAAGCTGAAGGAGACAAGGGCACGAACTTGTGTTGATGAACTTTGTTACTTTCTGGGCGTGCTATAGCTGATTTGGGGATTTGGCCAAAAAAGTTTTAACTTGTGGATTTAATGCTAACGTTACTGTCGAAAAATGAAGTCCCTCACGTATTACATTATTTCTACATACACATAAATAACTAAACATAATTTTTTTAAAAAAAAGAACAGAATTTATATTATTGAATTTGCATTTCTGCTAAAATGAGAATTCTAATGGAACACAATGAAAGTTTTATTAATACAGCGACATTAAGATGTTTAAATAATTCCAAAACATCTCGTCATGCAAGTCTTACAAGTTTCTGTTTTATGAAAAAATAATATTAATCACTTCTTATCTGTCGCAAGTAGAGGACATCATTTTTAGAAATAATGTCAGCGATATTGCAAACACGGCATTAAAATCCATTCTTAATGCAAAAATCATTTAAAGAAACTCGCAGAAAACTCCGCTTTAAATTGGCTTCGGAAATATTCATGAACAAAAACTTTCGGTTTAGGTTTTTATACGATTTAAGAAATGGAACCTTTCTTAAAGAAAATGTATCTGAATAGATTTCATTCTGTGCTTTAACAAGCAAATTCAGCTTTAAATCTAAACGCAGTTGATGTAATTACAGAATAATCACGAGTAAATAATCATGCGACTGAGATAACATGATTAAAAGTCGCGATAATTACAAATATCAAATATATTATTACAGAGCTTTCAATAGAAACCACATGACCTTTTTCTCCAATCTAAACATAAACATGACGCGTGAAAATATCCAATTACTCATTGCCGATGATTGAATATGCATTTTTAACAATATACACTAAATTATTTGTATTTGCCTGGCCGCACAAATTTAAATAATGCAATTGATACTCGTATCCTTCGTGTTTGTTCAGCTGTGGCGCAAATTGAAAGAAGAATTGAATCTTGGGGTGAGGCTAGGGGAAGTAAAATGGATTGCGTTTCTTACCTACAACTTCAATGTATCCCATTTGACTTTTCATGGGTGAGGTGTTTATTTGACACATGTAGAAGCCTCTATCCACTTCTTTGATGTTTTTAATGTGTAAATTCCATTGTCGATGCCCATTATGGGACATGCTCACACGGGAATTGTGGGTTATAACGTGCGTGTGGATTGTAAGAATGGTTTGTGTGTCCACTTTAAACCAGGCAATCTGCAAATAAATGAGGAAGGATTAGTTTACGAATAGCTCTCAGGTGTAATAGAGGAAGGTTTGCAAGAGTATGGCACATATTAGCAAGTTTTAAGTGGATTTCAGCTGGTTTCGAGGACGTTGCAACGTGTTTGAATATTAATTGTACTTGAATTTCTTTTCATTTTGGATTTTCTTTTTAGTAAGTAAAGGATTTGAATTAATTTTCATTTCGGAGTTAATTGCAAAATATTTGAGATGGTTTTTTTGTAGTTTAAAGTTGGTTAGTTTGTGAAGTTACTCACCATTTTGCGTGAGGTTTAGCAGAAAAAATTTAAAGGAAAGTTAATTATCTGAAAGTTCCATTTTGATTCGCTTATCATTTTCAATTAAATTTGCTGCTTGGATTTAGGAATATTTTAATGAGATTAATCCAATTTTTTCCTTTTAATATACTTAAATTTAATGTCATGTAAGAAAAAAAGTAATCTTTTTATATACCTTTTCATCAACAGAAACTTGAGAAATAGATAATTGAGCTTCTCCTGAGGTTTTCTGCTGAGGTTTTCAAATAAAATGAGAATTTGGATGAAGAAAGGATTCACACTGACAAATTTCAGTTTGGGTATCTTTGTTTGAGCAGAATGTTCTCTACAAAAATTTAATTACTATAATTTGTTATGAATTAATATATTGGTCTTTTTAATAGTATATTCTGTTTTCCTTCATGTTGTACAAATTACACATTAAATCTTTTTAGTTTGGATTCTTTAAGCAACAAATATGTTCTAATCTTTCTTTACTGGACTTTAAATCATAGAAAACTCTAAAATTGACTTATCCTGATCCTATTTTTTAAGTTAAGTAAATTAATTGTACGATCAAAAGCATTTTTCTAAAAAGCTGACAAAGTAAAACTGACAACAGCGAAGTAAGCAAATCGTCAATGCGGTTATTTAGGTAATGCAATTTAAGCCAGCTTTAAAAGCTTTCCTGGACTGAGTGTGTTAAATCAATTCAAAAATGCCATCAAGGTTAGGCTGGATGTGTTTTAATAACATTATTTTGAAATCTGGTGGAGCTTTCATGTTTGGGCGTAGTAAATCTGCTATATTCCAATGTATTATTGATAAAGGTGAGATGTAAGTCAGTGGAGCGGGCGGATTCGATACGCCTGGAGCAGATGCTGACTTCTTGAAACGGTGAAATAAAAGATGAATTATTGACGAGGTGCCTTACTTTGTAAGATCCAAGCCGTTCAACGATGCATGACAAGCTGGCATCTCTATCAACTGGTATCGTCACGTTGTCTATGGGCTCGGAAAACTCCGGTTCGCTTCTGATGCCTGCCAACGAAAGAGAGGGGCAATGAATCAAAATCTTGACGTGTGCATCTTTTCAACAAGGGAGGAATTTATTAAGAGAAGAATTTCAAATTGAATTTTTCGCTGTCCCAAAAAATGCCGACTAAAGCGGTTGGATCTAAACATACATAACTCACACTCGTTCTTCGTTCATTTAACATTCATTTGTTGTTTAATGTGACGTCCACACTTTTTTTCTGCTCTTAAGACTCTTGTTTACGCGAAAACAAGATTACAAAAGGAAAGAACATTTAAATATTTAAAAACTAAAAACAAAGAGTGAGAAACAAGGTAATTAAAGCTGAAATAAGTGGAATGGGAAGGATCAAGTGGGTTAAAAGACATCAAATTTTATGTGATGAAAATGAAGGCTGAAATGCTGGGAGTATTAATGCGAGGCGTAATTGAGTCTCAGTAATTACTGTCAATAAAGTGGTTGGTATAATGGATATTAAGAGTTGAATTCCAACAACACTTCACCTGTATTAATACAGAGGAATACCAGTCTAATTATCGTTAGACAACTCTGAGTTGCGAAATTATTGTACATTGACACACAATAAAAGCAATGAGTGTTTGTTACGTCGCTTTAACTATTAATTTTGTTGCCATAACGAAAAAATTGTTTGGGCGAAATAAACTTTATTACTCATTTACTATGAGCAAGAAATGACCAAGCAAAAGACAATAAGGCTGAGCAACTTTTATGATGTGGCAATATGTGGCATATTAGCCCTAACGATAAAAACATTTATTCCGTGTCATATTGCTGGAATAGTAGAAAGTTCTTCAATAACAGAAAAATCATCAAATCGGAAAACCTAATGCGGTGTTTGGCAGATGAAAAAAATTGTTGTTTCTTGCACTTTTCCACCTCAAAGTGGATTTTTCTATGTAGAATGCCTGGATTATCTTCTTACACTAGTTTAATTTTAATCCATCTTTCCTCGTTTAAGTCAAACTTGAAATTCCCTACAGATTTATTGTGTATGTTATTATGGGTGTGTTGACTAAGGGTATTTGCTTACCAACATAAAAAAGTGGCAAAAGCGTATTGTTTTGTTTACAACATAAATTCTCCACACAGAAAAACAACTAAGACGCTTATCATCAATTATTAACAGGTGCATTAGCGCTGCTGAATTGGTGTAAATAGAAGTCATAAAGCAGAGTGCAAAATTTTGGAAAACATTGACTGTTAAATGAAAAGTTAGATTGTGTTGGCTGTCATGATGAATAATTGAATAGAGTAAAAATATTTTTTTTATGTGTGTATGTATGAATCGGTAATGATTTAAGGTTACGACGTAATTGAAAAGAAAAGTGGCATTTAAATTGATGACTTGAAAGGAAAATGCTGTTTAACTCGATACAATTGATGTTTGAATATACAATGATTGACAGATTAATTTATATTTTCTCGACATTGAGTAGTGTTTGGAGGTCTGATTGAAGTGAATTTATTTGACTGTAAATATATGAGCTTCAATTTTGCGGTGTAGATCGCTGTGCAGCTAATGGAGTGGAAGTTGTTGTTGTTGTATAATGAAACCATCCCTCACCATTATTTATTGCAAATTGCAAATTCGAAACATTCCTACAAACTTGCAACTGAACGCTGTTTCGATTCGCTCGGATCTTACACAAACTTGGTATTTAGTATTATTTTTTCCGACACAACGTCGGAATGAAAAAGAATTATTGGGTTGGAGAAAAAACGTAATAGAAAATTGTCTATGGTTTCAACGTAATGACTATTTTTTTTTCTTGTACATCATCAGACTGCGTTGGGAAAATAGTGGAATAAAAAAGTTAGGTTCGTCCTCATTATGGTCCACAGAGACAATTACTAAAGCTTTGCCCTCAGCTTAATGGATGTTAAGTGATAATGACGTTTAAAACGAGTCGGATGTAACTGGGAGAGAACAAGATGTATTAGATTTGGGAAAATAAGTTTTGCTAAAGAACGTGAGCAATTTTTAAAAAAAATAAAATTTGTTTTATATTAAATGTGTCAAAAATGACAAGATTAGAACAAATTTAATATTTTAGGTGTAATGAAAACATGCCGATCAAAGCTGCCCCTTGTAGCATGAAAGCCCGAAATGCATGCAAGGTATTGTTGCGCAATATTTAAGGTTTTATTCGTAGTTTACTTTTGATGTTAAATTATTAGTGTTGCATTCGAGACACGTTTATGGCTCGTTTGTCGTTCCTTTTGCATTTTGATCATCTTAAACGACTTTTGCACGGTGATTAAACTGTTAAGTATCCAAACTAGTGCAAGTATTCAACTTTAAATCGGATTAAATAAGTATAATTTTTTTTTATTTCACGCGCGAGTTGGCAAATTCAGTCTAAGTGTAAATGACTAATCTTAACCTTAAGGTGGAAATCCTTGTTTAACCAGAGGCCAGGAAATAAGAAGGTTATTATTTTTATTATTATTATTATCATACCGTAATAAAAGCTCTATTTTCGAGTAATGACTTCAGCAATGAATTGAACATTTCCATGCGAGGTTTTACGATCGACTTTGACCTTTTCATAAGCCAACGATGCGAAAGCGATGCTGGAGGGTAAATATACTAAAAAATCTCGTAAAATACAGTGAATTAGTAACGTAATTAAGCCAAGAACAAAAGTTAAAAACATGGCATTTTTCTTAAATTTTTTTTTCGAAAACAAAATAAATAAAATAAATAAAATTACAGCAACAATGTTTCCTTTACTTTAAAGTTTCCAGATCCGGCATCTGTTTTCTCTTTTTTATTTGTTTAAAGTCCACTGCGAACAAAACGACACAAAATAATCTAATAACCGATTCTGCAGCGCAAGATTGGTGTAATACAAGCACTGAAACCGAAAAAAACTTACTTCAAATTTACTTTTTTCTTCAGCCAACACAAAAGAAACATCCGGTGCGTTTAAAGTTTAACTTATTAAAGAAATCAGACGATCGAAAGTAAAAGCAAAACCTCCCTCGAGGAAAGAGATGAATTTTAATATCGAACTTTTTACATTTTACATTTACTGAAGTGATTTATTTAGTATTTATTTTACTTTACTGCTAAAATTTTAATGTAGATTTTATTGCCGCTGGGTTAGTAGGAGTATAGATAGTATCCGAGCTTTTCTTTTAATTGGATTGCCATGAGTCAGGATAAAATATCAAAAAATAATGACAATAAAAAAAAGAAATGCTTTCTCACTCGAATCAGCTTTCGACTGCTTTTCTCTTGGAAAAAAACGTAAAACAAAAAAAAGTCTCCTTTGGGCTATTACTCAGCACCATGCTCATTTTTATTGGAAACGAAAGGGGTTTAACCCTTCGAAACCCCAATTTGCTTAAAAGTGAATATTGGAGGTGATAAGGTGGTGAAATATTGCAGTAAAGTCGCCTTGGCCCTTTATACAAAGCAAAGGTCTATTGACTTTTGACAAAGACGGTTACATGCGGCAATATTCCTTTTGTATGCTTTCCTCCTACTTATATTGGACAATTAACAACCGAACTGCCAAGGAAATTAATGATTTTTGCCACCCCATTCTGTAGTTGACATTTCGCTCTGGCTTAATGAGGGTGGCGGGAACAAACGACAGCCATTGTTTTGTCACGTACGAGAAAGTCGAGTCTTTTACCCTTGTGTTTTAAAAAAGAAAACGAGAAAAAGAAAGAAAGATGACAAGAATTTTTATGGCAATTTTCTTTATTTCTAAAGAATTTTTTTTTTTTTTTATGGTTGGTTTTTCTTTGAAATTTGATGAGGATATCGGGTTTAAGGCGGTAAAACATGAAGAATGAATTAGTGATGTGTGAATGGGAGGATTTGGTTTTGTTCTTATTATATTTGTTAAAATGATTGTATCTAAGCTTAAATAAATTAATATGATAATTGAATTTGATGTTTATCTGTAATTTTATTTGTGTTGAAACTGAATAAACATTTTAAGAATATGATTAAATTAATTGTGAATGATGGGCTTAAAAGTGATTTTCAATGAAGCCCAAATCCGACTTTAATAATGATTAGAATATTCTTAATCATTTATCTAATTGACGTGTAATTAACACTTTTTTGCCATGCTCACGGAATAGATTAGCATAAATTAACAATATTAAAGTCATTTAATAGCTAAGCGTGCGTGTAATGATGTAAACAATTGTTCCATCAGCGACATATCGGATGGCTCGTCGATAACGTGACAAGTTAAGCCCGAAATGCGATCAGATTTGACGTCAAATACGTCCCCTTAAAACAATGTGCGCTTTCAAATTTGGTGCAATCTAGCAGCCGAGTTTTCTTGATTAAATTAAAGTGTTAATTAATTAATGTTAGCATCTAGTAAGAGGGAAATTTCTTTTACCAAGTCAGTGCTAGTTGATTAAAAAGTCTAAGATTCCCCTTGCTGACAATGAGAGAAGTGTTAATGTCGAGCTTGGAATGGAGTTTGCACTCGTTTTGCGAGAAAGTCACGTAGAGAATTGAGGCAAATGTGTCTGCTGATTGCCGCCATGTTCCAAGACTTAAAAGAAAGACGAACAGAAAAAGAATATAGTATAGAGAGAGAGAAAGACACCACACACAAGGAAAAAATTGTAATCACAGCTAGCAGCCATGGCTTTTCGAGTCACTGCCTCTTCACACGCTTAAGTCTGCAGTAAAGAGTCGTTAAATGAACCGCAAATTCGACACATCAGATTTCAAATAAGTGAAAAAGAAATTTAGATTTTGTGTATCTCTGTTTAATTTCCGACCTCTTTCCTTTCGTTTTGTTTGTGGTAAGCAGCAAGTCATTAAAATTCTTGTTTTATGTGAATAGGGAGAAAAAACTTTTTTGTTTTTTAATATAATTGTTTCTTTGTTTCGTTCGTTGATGACAATAGGTTTTTTCCCCCTTTTTTTTTCTTTGCAAACAATGCGAAACACAATTTTTCTTAGTTACGAAATTTAATTTTCATTGCACAATACCCATTTATATTTCTTTAATTTTTTTTTTAAAACTTCAAATTTCCCTCGAGACATCTTTCAGGGTTTGAGGGATTCATTGGGAACAAGGTAAACTGCATGTATGGAAGAAGTGTTTCTGTGTACTTAAGAATGTGGGTGGTAGCGAAGCTTGTTACGAGAAGATTGAGAATGGGAGTGTGTTGCTTGTGACTTTACCGAATTTCACCATCGGCTCGGTTGAAGATTTCTTTTTCTTAATATTTTGTGATAAGATTTCGAAAAAGGTGGGAAATGGTGTTTTAATTCTCGAGAAAGAAATGGAGAAAGGAGAAATCGATTTTAGAGCAAGGTATGATCGTAATCTGAAACTGAGGGATTAAAAGTTACTCGACAAAAAGAATTGATTGGTTTCACTTGAAATTGCGTAACATTAGGCTTAGATGTGCAACGATGCAAATTTTTTAATGAAAATAAATTGGTTTCCATTAAAAGTTACTGTAGTTTTGGACAGTTGTAATCATCATTATTCAATTTGGATCAATTTTTAGGCATTTAGTGTTGTGTTTGATGCTTTCGAACATCGCATTAAACTAATGGAAATGAAATAGAGCAAGTTAAGCTTTAATACATGTTGAATAATCAAAATAAAAAAAGGTGAAGTGTTACGGATTATTTACGCATCAAGGACAGGATGTATTTTCTTTTTTTGTTGGTCATTGGAATTAGGTTGTAGCTGTATCGGCAAACTCAACGAAATTGGTTTTCTCAACTCCGTGGAGGTAATGAGTATTGTCTGTTGATTTCGGTTAGGTAAGGAAATGAGTTTTTTTCCCCCTCCGATCTACAAACATACTTTGTAAGTCATACTGAGTGTTTTGGAACTTAATTTTCATTAATGTTTAATATTGACACTTTGCAATTTATCTTTATACTCAGTTTTCAAAAATACGACAGAAATTTATCTCATTTACCATCATTTTTCTTTTAAATTAACTTTGTTTCTTAAAACAGGGAAAAATAAGCTCTGAGCTTTAGTGCAGAAATATTTCATATCCTCTCTTGTTTTTCATCATTTCCACAAAGATTCTGTTGATGGAATTTGAATCAAAAACCCCTTATTCACAAAAGTCAATATCATTTGAGTTTGATGGATTTTTTAAAGGGAAAAAACGAAAATTCATCTTTAATTCAAAAATGTATTACATTGTATGAGTGTGCGTTGTGATCAGAATAAATTAAGTGTGCAACTCAATTTTCTTGAAAATAGAACCCTAAACTGATGCATTACAATGAGTGATTGGAAGCAACGCAAGAATTGACCCGGATTTCCGAGATGAATTGGTCTCGTGTGCGAGTCGCTCGGTATAATTTAATCATGATGTGTGTAGACGTAGCACTTTGATTTTGCCATGCATGCACGCGTTTGCCTATTTATGCTTGAGAAAACTTGCTTGCTCGTGCTGGCATGCCAAGGATAATCCGAAGAGCCAAGTTTTGAAAGATATTGATCAAGTGTGGAGGATTCAATTTTCCTACCAACTTAGTGTCAATTTATGCTTGCAAGCAAGTTTTGTCAAATTATCCTCTCTGAATTTCGAGATGTGATAGGCATTACGACAAATGTACGATATTTTAAAGAGATAAACGTAAGCGGTTTGAGAGTTTAGTGTGTTTTGTTACCCAGAAGTCATTGCGCGCGCTTTTGTTGACGTCAGCGTAAGCTTGGTTTAAAAATGGCGGAGTTTGTTGATGCGCGCGATGGTATTTTAAGTTATAAAAATTCTGTGTTTTTGGTAATAAAACGTTATTTTTTTCCTTAGATATCGAGGAGTTACTGATGATCGAAGATTCCTACACAATTTGTGCGATTTTCGGAAGGTAAATTTAATGAAAACGTGCGAAATTTTGCACTTAAGGACGATGAAAATGGACAGAGTTATGAGTATCGAGTGAAATAATTTGTAACTTCAAGTTGCGACCTCGTGCAATGTAAAAAGGTTACGAGTTCACGAGGTTAATTGCAGAAAATGCCACAGAGATGAATTAAAAATATGCGCAGAATGAGTCTCTGAGGTTTTGTTTGCATAAATATTTAATACTTTATTTTCAGAAAAAATCAATTTTCATCTTCCTTTTTTAAATATTACTTCGTTTTATTTCTCCGGCTAATCCCTATTTTTTTAAATTGTCTAGGTTTTTCAGCTAATAAAAACAGGAAGCTAGTGCATGCCGTCACGACTGTAAAGGTAAGAAAAGTGCGTTTTGTAATTTCCTTTCTCCACTTAAGCTTCTCTACAGATTGGGGCTATTATTCAACAGCTTTGAGTGGGACTAAGCACTAATCCGTACATAAATTAATTTTTTCTGAGATTTTTTTTCGTGTTGTGAAAATTGTGAACATGTCGCACGTGAACATAACGTATCCAAACAACAGTAATTATACGAGAATTTATAGCTGTCAAGGTTATTAAAACTAGATTTTATTTGTAAAACGATAATCTGAGAGGAGTTTGTGATGTTGTAGTTCTAAGTGCCCTGATTGTCAAACATTATATGATTTTTGTCATACGTATCGATTAATCGAATACAATAATTGTTACAATAACATATTAACATCTAATTGAAGGTAGGCGATCTGGACGTGGCCATGTGACGCCAATCATTAGTCAATTAACAACACGAAAGCTATATTGCAATCGAATTTACTTCTGTTGCAGTGGCATAAATAGATCTCGACTAGTCAAACTTATTAGAGAGTTTGCGAAGAACGAAACTTATGTCTTATAACTTATAAATTCCATGTTAAATATAAGTTAGATTTATAATTGACATGGAATTTATAAGTTATAAGACATAAGTTTTATTCTCCGCAAACTCTCTATTGTTTGCATGATCTTGTATTCGCAGAATTGTTTTTATGAATTCTGAAATGACTGTTGCAGTAAATTTGAAAGGAAAAATTCATTAAAATTTAAACGTAACATACTCTGCTTTTGATCTCAAACTTATCAAATAGAAATTCTTGGCAAATAAAATTTGAGTAGCACTGGGCTGCCAAAGGAATTGCTTGTGTTTTGTTTAAATTTTAATGTCAAAGTTGCTCTTTTGTATAATAAATGAGAACTTTGTACAGAAATTGATAAAAGTAGTAAAGAAATTTTTTTGATCATGTCAAATGGAATTGATTCAATGCAATTGCATTTGTACAAAAATTCAAGTTGAAATGAAATGTCACATTTAGCAGCATTGCAGATGCAACTGATGCTCAACTTTAAGGTCTTAGGTGTTAGAAGTATTCAAGGAATTTTACTTTGAGAAATATTTAAAGAATTGTTGCTACTGTTTTCAAAACCAGACAATTGAAAGAATTTGAATTTAACAACATATATTGCTTACAATTTTTGTGCAATCTAAGCAAAAGTTAGATATAAATAATTAAATGTTTGCATTTAATAATTTTTTTCTTGTTTGGTGGCACATTCTTAAACAATTAGTTGGGAACTTTGGATTGTAGAGAAGAATCTTAATGGGAATTGTATGTTAAATTGAAATATCTGTAATTATGTATTAGTTAATTTTCTTGTGGTTAGTGTAGTTATTGTTGTGGGGTTGTTGTTACATTACTAGATGGAAAGATAATTTGCTTGAGGATATCGAAGAAATGCATCAAGCACCATTTACAAAACTCATAAGGAATAAAGTCTGATTGGCTTTTCCTGTAGAATTATATGGCGACCTGAAGGCAATGCCAATTTTAGACTTTTAAGGCTTCCTTTTAATACTTTACTCAGAAATTAGGTAAACATATTATTACTAAAATAACAAATAGTTGATAAAAACATTAAATATCCCATTACCAGCATTTGGCAGCTACTATCAAAAAACTATGCTTACCCCCTCTTGCGGATTTTTGGTGAACCGACACAAATTGCATTACAGTACATTAGTAAAAAATTAAATATTGCATAAAATTATGATTCACAAGCAGAATCTGGTGCTTCTAACTGTCTCTTGAGCTCGTACAAAAGGGGATTAAAATCGGTTATAATTTCAGACTTCCTCAGCTAAATTTGTATTTCACATGCAATTCAATGTAAAAAACAAATTTACCTGAGGAAGTCTGAAATTACAACCAATTTTCATTCCTTTTTGTACGAACCTAACAAATAGTTAGAAGTATCAGATTCTGCTTGTGAATCTTGATTTCATGCAATAGTTAATTTTTAATTATTTTAATTAATGTTAGTAATAATAGTTAATTCAAACATCTCCAGAGTGTGCAGGCTTAGTCATCATTGTGACATAACAAACAAATTGACACTCGTTATTACATATCTACAATTCTGATTGTTTATTTTACTTTTTTCAAACTGGCATCATGCTAGCAACCATTATAATTTCCTAGTTGCTAAGCAACTACAATTAACTAATGAAGATTCAGACCTCAACTGGTGGCATACAAGCCAAACAAATCAACAATGCAGCCTAAATGCAGCCAAATGCTGGTAATGCACTAAATTGAAGTATTGAGGATGAAAAAATGTTGGAAAATCACAAGATAGAATACGATGATTGGTTGTTATTATTTTATATTTCACCTGAAGTGTTATTTAATAGTTATAACCACAAGACAAAACCTGTCATTAACTTCATAATTATAGCTTCATAAATTGTAAATTCACTCCCATAACCTCACTAATGATTTGTTGACAACTTATTTATACTTCATATAATTTCATAAAGAATAAATTATAGCTCATTTTGTTACTTTACAATTATTTATTGTAACTAAATTATCAGTTTTATAAAACTTTAACTACTTTAAATAGAAAACAGACATTTTAAATTTGCTGTTAGCGATTGAATTTGCTTTCATCGAAAGTTTAATTCACGTGTTTGTTTAATAAACTCCTAAGGCTTAATTTTTAAGCAGCTGCTTTACTTTATTTATTTATTATTACATTTAAATGTGAATATTTTTACTCTAAAGCCTATAAACTTTATAAATGTAATTCAAATTGAAAGTGCTGCAAGGAGAAAATTTGAATATGGAATGGATGGGAAAAGGAAACATTTTACTTTACTTGTTGAGAATTAATATAATGTTATGTTTCGTCTTCCAACACTTTAAAAAATCTAAAATGGAAATTTTAGAAAAAACAATAAATTTCTTTTTACAGCATTGTGATGGCGAGCGGGCGCTTTCTTTGTTGTGTAGTATTTACCCGCCCCATTTATCATTGCTGCTTCAGTTCAAATGCATGGGATTTGAAAGGAAGTGATCAGTCATACTCATCATTTTTCATACAAATGCATGAAAACATAATTGCACACTCTTACTTTTAATTTCAGTCTTAATGATAGGCCTGAAGACTAATTTCAACGGTCAATGAAAAAAAAAATTTTTTTGTTGTTGAAAAATTGCACAATTTTTTAAGCAAAAGTAGATTCAGATGGAAAATATTTAAAGTTAAAGAATTTTAAAAATTTAATATGAAATATTTGCTGCCTATTTGGGATAAATAACTGAATGAACATGCTGTCGGTTATTGAATAATCTTGACAGGATTACGGCCATGTGTGTTTAAGTTATCCGCATGCATGCATCTTGTATTTGCCCAACTGATAAGTGGAGTGCAGCGTGGGAAATGAGGTACTTTATGTCATACACTTAGATTTTTTTATGTTTCAATCTCTTCTTAACTGGAAAGAAGAGAATCATGGCAAAGTCGGATGGATTTGAGAGAAAGTGGTAAAGAAGGAATGAGTTGGAGGTAAAAGGAAAAAAAAAAACAATTTTTTCAACGGGGATTCTGGCTCGAGTTTTTCAGATGTTGGGAAATGAAAGTGTGAATGTGCATAGAAAGTTGAGGTCGTAATGCAGTATGGAACCGCATTGAGAGTGATTTTTATTCTGCTGGAATAAATAGTGGTAGTAAAAATTGGTGAAGGTGAGATGAGGAAGATTGGTTATGTGTTAAGCCTGTTTTACTTTGGGAAAGAGTGCAGTGTATGATAATGTGATAAAGGGAAGTTCACAGTGTGAAATTTGGCTGTGGCCCAGGAAATTATGTGATGGAAGTGAAGTCTATCTGATGGACATTGGCACGAAGTGTATAATTTTTTTTCTTTTAGTTTTTACTTTGGATTTGTGGGTTTCTATAGATAGATTGTTCGAAAAAATTTTATTTTCTCCAAAATTAAATTTTTCATATTTAAATATCAATAATTTTATTACATTACTAAACGCATAAAAATTCTTGGAAAACATTAACCACACTTGAGCAGATCCACCTTTATGATGTTAAAAAATTCACCAGTATTTTTTTCCCTTAACATTATTTACATTCTCTAATATTTTATTCATGTTTCCATTCCCCTTTCTTCCACCTGCATATTTTTCTATAAACAAAGATATGATCAAGCTGGAGTATCTAAGAAAAACAGTCAATATACAAAATTTACAACCTCTTTATCCACTTATCTCGGAGACACTCGAGACGAGCAAAAGACCAGCGCAGTGTCGCCTCGATCCATCATTAGAGATTCCACTAGAACACGTGTGCTGGGAGCTCCTGTCGTCCAATATATTCTGCTCTCATTCTCTTCCGCACTCCCCTGCAGCTTCCTCCATAGCCCTTTTTCTCTTTCTCTTGTCTAGAATTGTCCTTTCTTTGATCTTGGCTTTGAAACGCTGGAGATATTTGAACTAGAGGGCACTTTGAGCTATATACAGTTAAGTGCTGGATTGGTGACAGTAATCGCGAGCTTTATCTGTGATTATTATCGCTTTAAGTCGAGAGGCTGCTTGTTTGCTCTGTGTGATGTTTAAACTAATTTAGGAGGTTGATATTCATGAATTTATGAATTTGTTTACAATTCTGATGTAAAATAGAATTAATGAATGATTAATTAATAGGACGTAATCTTAATTAAAAATGTAAATAAATTTTAAGTGGCTGTGGCCATAGAAGTTAAATATATTTAATAATTAAAACAATTTGTAATTTATAGTTCGATAGTAAAGGGTGATGTTTTGTTTCTAATTTTTGCAGGAGTTAAAATTTTGAAAATTTAAATTTAGTTATTTAAGCAGGAAGTTTGAAAATGAGTTATAAATATTCAAAGATGTCTTGTCAGATGGAATGATACGGTTGAAGTGTCATACAATACTTGAAAACAAGAATTTAATTGTTTTGCAAGATTTTGGTCATAATTCCTGTTTGTTTACAAATGAAAACGAATTTTTTAAATTTTTGTATTTGGATTTATAAGTATTTGAAGTAATACAGCTGGTTTTAAATCTTGCTAAGTAAGAGTTTAAAGGAAAGACAAGTTGAGACGTCTCGCGGTTTAACTACCAACGTTTTTTCGTAGAAACGTAGAAAATTTATGGCCGAAGCAACTAGTTTGATTTGATGAGGGGCGGGGAGGAAAAAATTGAAATAATTTACCGTAGATAGGTTTGTGATTTGCTTCCCTTGTTAAAAAAAGTGGAACCATAAATAAAAGGGAAATATCGAGTAAAATACGAAGTAAATGAAGGCTATAATGTTGGTTTTTAACGTGATGATGTTGAGGTTAAATTACCCATAAAACCCTTGGGCGACACTCGATATAGCGCCGTTTCAGGGAAGAGAAAAATTATATTAAAAAAATGATGGGAGTTTTAAAATTTTTGATAAATTGCATTAGCATTTAACCTCCGTGATGCGGCATCTTCAATGGAAATGAGGTTTTAAAGGGTTGTAGTTTAATCACAGGAGCTAAATGTTTAATAAGTGTAATTACGGGCGTATTTTACACACCAGTTTATCACGGTATTTTGTTTATTGGCAGCGCACGTTTCATAATCGGCGTTTACGGGGCTTTCCTCGTGTCAATTCAAGCTGGTATCAACTGCAAATGATGTATGATGTACTCTGTTGCCGATTCTGATATTATTTTTATATTAAAGGCACAGAAGGCATAAAATGCAGTGTCAGGAGAAAAAATGGAATTTGGAAAATTGAAGATGTGGTACCGGGAAAATGCTGCGTGCGTTTGATATTAAAAAAATTATATCTTGTGGTGAATATTTAATTAAAAAATTTTCAAACTGATTTTCACGTTGGGGGTTATCATGGTGAGTAATGCGGGGGTGGGAATTTCTTTGAAGGGAAAAGGTGAAGTAAGCTTGAGATTGGGAATTTTTAAAATGTGAATATTCTCGTGTGAAAGTAAATAAATAATATATTGGGTGGGTGATACGGTAAATGAATTCAAGGTGACGGGAAATTCGCCATGTTGGATTTTTTCCCCCGTAGAAATCAATGTAATTATTTTTTTCTGTGGTTGTTGCAAGACAAACTTTACTTTCTATTTTGAAGTTTTCTTTTACCCTAAATAAGTAGAAAGATATGAATTTTTAAATAAATTCAACTTTTTACAGTTTTGAGTGCCATTTTGGAAAACAGTTTATAAGTTCAAAAAAATTGCAAAATATGAACAATTCAAATTTTATTCTTTATTTATTTAAAAAAGCAATAAAAAATTCAAACTGCCTATGAGAAAAAATTCCGAATGTTGAACCTCCCATCACCTTGAAAACCACACGCGTAACCAAGTGTGCAATACATTATAAACAAATGAATATTGGGAAATATGAAATAGATTTGAAAGTGATATTCAAAATATTTAATTAATTCTGGATGTGGAATTGAGGTTTTGATTAATACGTGATGAGAAATTGAGACTTTAATGAAATTTCCAGATAAAACTTCAAATTTAAAAACAAAACTAAGTTTCATTGAAAAAATCAATCAGAAACTTAAATTTAAAAAATTTCCAAAAAAATCTAATTTTTTTACTTTTTACTTTTTACTTTAATAATTCGATTTCTCTAATTCATCGCTTAAGAAATCACAGGTAGGCTATTTACCTAATCTTTGCAACACAAAGTAACAAACGTATTTTATTTTCTTAGTCACTTTGAATTAGAAATAGAAAGTAGGATGCAATGTGCAAGCTATTTCAGTAAATATTGGATGCACTCAAGAATGATTGAGGCAGGGAGTGATGGAATTGGTTAGAGACTTTTAAGCCTCGTGTGCACACAAACGCAAAAAGCTTTTTCTTTAAAAAAAATAAAAGAAAAAAAGAAAAAAGTGAGGAAAGTTAAATTTTTAATTATACAACAACGCTTCGATGGTGAATTACTGTAAAAATCATCGAGTTGCTCGTTACTTTGATAAAAAATCGTATATCTACACTTTCAAAGGATTTTAATAAGATCATTCATCCTTACATTCTTCCTGAAATAATTAGAAAGGAAATGATGCTCTATAAGTATAAATCAAAAGCAAGTTTTAAATTAAAACGAATTTGTCATCCGTGAATGTTGAAAAGTGATTTTCATTTCATTTTTCCGTAGCTAATCTTTTTTTCTATCTTGATGAGATCTGTGTTCATTAAAAGTGCCCGACTTGTTTTCTTTTCATCATCTCAGTTTATAATCTCAGGCGTTTTAATATTTTCCTTTTTTTACTTTTTTTTTTACATTTACTCAGATGGCTGTGCTGATTATCCAACGTAAAGCGCACTCAAGCTGTCTTCAATTTGCGTTGCGTTTTATACGTTGGCTGTGAATGCAGCGGGTTTTCAAGACGTTCATAAACAACTTTTTCCCTTAATGTGCGCAAGGCGTTCTATAGTATCTGTGCATTTTAAATGTAATTTTTTTTTTTCGGAAAATGTAAAAAAAAAAATTAAAATTTTTTTTTCTTTAAGTCGAAAGCCAGAACGACCTTGAATGTCTGAATTTATGGTTGGTTGTAAAGGATGGGCTTTAAAAGCGAAAGTTAAATTTATTCATTTGCACAATGAGAAGAGAAAAGAATTTTGTAAAAATGTTCTAGTTGGTTCGATCGCGTGTTCACACTTGGTTGCAGCTGTAAGTTAAGGTTGAATTGTGGGATATTAAGTTGGTCCAAACTAATTCAAAGTCGTTTTGAATTAAATTGACTTAATTTCTTTACCATCAGGAGATTTTCTGGGGCATTGTGGGTGTGTGCGGTGATTGGTTGAGATGCGAACTGGTGAGTAATTTTTTTCCCAAGTTAAGTCGTGTGGGAATCGACCATTATGTTTTGTGTATACATTAAAACAACTGTAATTTTTCAACTCGAGTTAAAGTTTGATAAATTTTACTAATGGGTAGAAATAAAGTGGAAGAAAAATGAGTCTGGAACGGATAAAGACTTTCAAAGTCAGAAATTACTGGAATTAACTGAAATATATTATCTGAAAATTGGGTTTTACAACTAGAAATTTTCATCAATTTGATTATTGAGCGAATTATTTGGTAATGAAGAGTTTGCAGAGAACAAAATTTTTATGTCTTACAACTTATAAATTCCACGTTAATTAAAAGTCAGATTTACAAGACATTTTCCCTTAAATTCTCTAACATCTTAAAATATTATATGGAAATTATAATTTAATCGTACCGTTTAAACATTCCCCGCTCACATCCAAAAATCAAATATTTTTCACCATTTTCCGACCGTGTAATGAAAATTGGAATTGTTAAACTCGCGGCAGTCAGCGCTTGAATTTCAGCGCCATAGAATTTTAAAAACGGAATAAATTTTTATTAGATTTGCAATAAAATTTTTTGATGTCTTATTGTAGACGTTCTGGAACCTAGGTTATGCTTTGGACGTTTTATTGGTGTTATGTGCTCGGAATTCATGAATAGAATATTCAGCAACAGATACATAACGTTTGCTTTTATCAGAATAGCACTTAACACCTTTAATCTTGTAATCTCAAGAAATGATATATGGAAATCTTAAATCAAAAAAAAAAAATCTTAAGACGATATGGGCACCGCCATATTGGATATTCAGTTTTGCAAAAACATGCAAATTTTGATTTTCAAATTTTCAAATTTATTTATTAAAAAAATTCAATTTCGGAATTAAATCAACATTTGTTTCTACGAAAAAAAAAATTCAACATGGCGGGTCCCCCATCGCCTTGACAGAAAATTAAAAACAAGTCTTTTGGTGATTTTCTTCTTATCATCGCAGTGGTATGACAGATCATTTAAGCAGACTTTAACGGACGTCCTTCAACAATGCAATATGACATTGGTTTGTGCAAGATGAAGAAGGAATTGAAAAAGTTAATAAAAAAATGGTGGACGTTAGGATGAAATGATGCGGAGTAATTGAAGGTTGGAGTAAAAAATGGAGTCAGTTGACCAGTTGTAATTTTTTATTTTTCTCAGATGCGCTTAATGCATGATTGGATTTGGTTACAATATAAGTAATAAGAGAGAAGGTCGGTCGGGATTTCATTACTTGGATTTCATTATTAGGAACGGAATTGCAGTTGTGCCTGCAGTTGTGCAATAGGATGTGTGGGATGTGCGGGCGTGTGTCTGTCACCTAAGATGTCTGTTATTGATTTCTAGTCTCGCAGGTTACGTGATTATGGTTGGGAGAATTGCGACTCTCGAACGTGGTTTGCCAGTATTTTCCGAGAGTATAATACGACTCGTATCGGAAAAGAGGGGAGTTGGCGCCCGCTTTATTTCCAAGTAAAGTGCAAGGATGAACTTGCATTTGCAGTCGAGGCGCTAAGCGTGGGAATTGGAACGAGTGTTTTGGAGAGAGATCTCTCGGGATGGGTGTTGAAATGGCGTTTCTTTTATCGTCGCCTATGCTCTAATTACCGACGTGTTTTGTGGTTTGTCGATCATAACCATTGACACTCAGCTGTTATGCACGAAGCTCCGGTTACAAGAGCGCTGCTAATAACGGAAATTGTTATTTATTAAAACTGAATTCAAAATCAAATATTTTTGCAAGAAAATTTTTTTTTTCTTGCAGTGAAGACGCTATAAAAATGTATTAAGCTTCACCGTAGATCTTTATAAGGGCTTTGATATCTTATCCGACATAAATTTCTAAGAGTAAATAGAACTGGACACCTTATCGTGATGTTGCCCATCTATCTCCATTATCCGAGTTTTTTTCAACAAACACTTGAGTGCAGAAGGATTACTGAGCATGTGCTTACAGTTTGGACGATTTTATTATGGAAAAGTCAGATCTGAAATCCCAAAACAAAAAATTTTAAAAAATATTTTATTTTTATGTTTTCGCTTGTGGTTTTGATAAATAAAACACATTCTACGCATCGCATTGCGGTTTTTCACGCTTCAAAAGTCCGTTTTCTTTTTTGAAAAGTTAATCAAAATATCATTAGTTGTGAGTTGAAAATAGGACTAAAATATTTGCATTGCAAGCTTTCATGCTAGAAGGGGCAGCTTTGACGCTGCATGGTTCTGGCAAGGATTCTCCACTCGAAGGAAATTTTCCAGTCATATAAACAATTTCCTCAACTTATATTCAAAAGGAAATGAGTGTTTAGAGTGGAGTATTGTGGAGTCCAAGTCACTCAACGAGTGCATTTCTTTGTTGGAAATTTTGAATGCAGTTGCACTGCTGATTAAAAAGGAAGATTCACCAATTTCTAACCTAATCACTACTGCACGCACAAACACAGTTAATTGTTAGACGGATGAAAAAGATCTTGATGACGTGAGAGGCCATTAAAAAAAATCAAACGCGAGAAATATGCAGACTGGAAATCGCTGAATGTTTATGCGTAATTAGAGCACGTCTTGCTCTGCTACATTAACGAGGTGAAATCTTAAATTGCATTGCAGTGGGAATTAAAAGTCATTCACTTAAAATGTTTATTTTTTACAAATTTTGAAAGCATATCAATCTTTTCAATTCCCTAGTAAAAACAATTTTGTCGTTTACGTGCAAATTAACATAGAAAAATTAATCAACCTGAAAATTTCTAAGCGTGTTTATAAATGGTTAATTGGTTAAGCTTTTAAATTTCATAAATTTACTAATTTTTTATAATTCTGGTTTTGTAATTGTTTTTTAGATTTTTTAATTAACAATGATTTGCAATTTACCGATTAACCAGTTCCGAAATTTTGGTAACCAGTTAACCAAATTTTTAAGAGTTATATTTTGAGGTAAACAATTTTTTTTTTTTTTTTAATTTCAACTTTTTATTTGTTGTGTACAAACAACAAATTAAACGCCCCGATCGAACCTTGATAGGTAAAATTCCTGGAAGTCGTAGAGACGTACAGACATTAAACCAATCATAAAGTTAACCGGGAATTTAAAGAATTCGAATTACATTTTTCCATTAAAAAAATAAAATAACAACAACAAAAAAATATAAAAATCATAAATCAAAGTTCCGTGATTAATTAATTAAACACGGAAGAAGAATTAATAAATAACCAGATGAATGATGCAACGTTATCCACACACTGCGATTAAATGTTAAATGTTTTTATTTTGGCTTTCATTAATTAGAGGGGCAGCAAAGATTTAAATTAGTTGGAAACTGTAAACTCACTCTCGCTCTCCAATGACCAACACCGCAAGCCCAGTAATGAGGTTCCAATGAAATACGATGAGGTTGGTGTGACCCGTTTGCTCACTTCGCAGGCAAATTAATTCCGTAGAATAATTGCATGCCAAGCAAACGATAACATTGCCCTTCACGTGGCTTCTTGGATCTTTTTGACGCATTCCGTGCCCTATAAACCCATTTTGCTGCCGGATACCTGAGGGCAGGTGTAGCAGAAGGGGAATTGTGCAGAAAGGGTTGCTATTAATTAATTTAGAAAGGAAGGAATGCTTTTTACGACAAGTTGGTGCAGTTGCAAGGTTTATCACTGCCGAGATCTTGACTAAGTGTGTGTGTGTGTGTCATCAAGAAATATTGTTGTTTTTTTTTTAATTTTTAAAATTTTAAAATTTTTTTTGTTTGTTATTTCAACACTTTTGTGTTGGTTTTGGTTTGTAATTATAAAAGTGATTCGATGGTGAAAAGTGAGGATATTCATTGGGCGCGTACTCTACTATTTAAAATTTAAGATTGACAGCCTTTTTCTCGTTATGAATATTTAATTTTTTAATCTCGTAAGTTCTTAACGACGAACATCCTAAAAAGTAATTACAGAAAAAAATCGGGTGGTTTTAATCTCGGTTTATAGGATAAAGTGAGGTATCACGAAATTGCGTTTGCGTTAAGATTTAAAAAGCGTGTGGAACGCAAACAAGGGAATTGATTTGATAAATATTTCGTAATGCAGTTCCGTTTCAATTGCGCCTTGCGTTAGTAGTCTTAACAAAATCTGTAGTAATCTGTTCTTTATAGAGATCTCAACGGAAACACATCACTGGCGGTCACGCACGCAATAAATAAACAACAAATGGACAAGTTGTTCTTCGGTCTTAGCTGAACCGAAGCTGCCCCTTGTAGCATGAAAGCCCGCTATACTCGACCATTGTTGAGCCAATTCTAAGACGGAACTTGAAACATTTGTAATCACGAGATGAATAATAAATCTTCTTATAAAATAGATGAAAGTAGATTAGTTTAAACCCTAATTCAAGCGGTAATTGATGCCAACATCTGGTTACTTGACCCTAACGCTCTTGACTCTGAGTGACGATCACTTATCTTATATGTAATGTCCTAAAAGTGACCCCTAATAAGATTGCATAGACCTGAGAAATGAGCCATTTCTGCAATTCGGAAAATTAAGTACCCCCTCCCTCTTACGGCGCACCCCCACTTCACTCCAATGTGGCACCAATAAAAGCTAATGGAGCGTCGAGATCTGTCCATTCCAATAGTGACCCTGCAGGCCACGGAAAAGTTGGCACAAAGCATTCAAGACAGTGTGTTTACTACCTCTTACCATCCTTTTAGAGTTTTCCTCACTGAAAGAGCCAAGCCGACAGTATTGTACACCAGTTCCAAGTCGGCTTTGGAATGCCATATGCCCAAGTTGAATGGGCGCTGGCTGCTTGCAGGTTTTAAGAGCCCTCAATCTCGCGAACATAGCTGCGAGTATATTCGAGTTGGCCAAGTTTACGTTTGATGCGTGGGCAATTGAGGTTTAAAGGGTTAGGAAAAATTTTTTTTTAAATGCTAAGTCTCCATTGGCTTAAAGTTCTAAAGGGAAATTTAAAAAAATAAAAAATTTACAAATGAAGTGAGTGACTTCATCGCAAGAATTTTTGAGAAGATTAAATTTATCCCTTAATTTTCTAAAAGATTATTTGTTAGGTTAAAGTCGTCAATCAGATGGTACAAACGGAAACTTTCAACTTAATTCAAAATGGCGGACTATGAATGATTAGTTGTGGAGAATTCAATCTTTTTCTTTGCTTTGAACATTTTTATTATAAAAAATGTAACAAAAATGTAAATCAATAAAGAAACACTCAGTAAATAGGCAATTATCTTGTAATCCGCCATATTTTTTATATTTTTTTGGGGGAAAATTACTGTAATTTTAATTTTCTAGTATTTCTGAGTCTAGAATATGAGTTTGAGTGTTAGCAAAAGAGAAAAATTTGATTTCTGAGTTTGGAGGAGGTTTCTGTGTGATGAGAAGTGAATTCTTGTTTAGAATTAATGGATGCTTGCGTGATAAATGATTTAATGCTGCGTGATTGATAATTTTTAGGTTGGAGTGGGAATCGCGTTGGTCTTTGTCACTGTCGTTGGAATATCTCGTTAAGGAAATACGCATTTGGATTTCTTTTTTTGAAATCGGTTTGGTTTTAATGCATTTAAAAGTTATTGTATTAAAGAATTTCTAGTTTGAAATTCGTGATCATTTTCTCATTTCATCTTCTATTGTTTCTTATATTCTTGAAATGTGAGTTCTATTTTTCAATACTAACAAAACATTATGTAGTTATCGTTTGACATTTTAATAATTTTCTCTGCCTTATTCAATAACAAAGTTGTAATTTAATTTTGTTCTCTTGTTTTGACGGCTGATAAGGAATCATTTCCGACTAATTAGATGATGTTCTCCAACTTTACTATTGCAATAAGCAAAATCTTGATTTGCATAGACTGTGATTACTTTGAAAAATTACAGAAACATTCTTGATTGTATTTTGGTTCTAATGCTAGGTTCACACCTGACGTAACGTAACGTCAACTTAAGAAATTTAGACTTAATCGTAACGTAAGGGTGTTCATA